>WSXT02168560.1:0-23392 GCA_011762715.2 Neuroterus valhalla | reverse complement strand
ATTAAAATCGTATCTCTATTGGTTTCGGTTTGGTACCTACTTATGCTCTTCACCGCAGAAATAACTTAGGTACCACAAAACCCCCTTTCCCAAGTCTCGTGGGGGCGGGAAGGCACCCCTGTGACTAGTCACATAAATAACTTAGGTGCCACACAACCCCCTTACCCAAGTCCCATTGGGGGCGGGAAGGCATCAGATGATAGGTCACAGAAACAATGTAAAGTCATACCCCTGCCTATTTTCCAACGTACCGTGGGGGGAGGGGGAGCACCCCTGCGACAAGTCCCCGAAATAATGAAAGGTGATACTATGTCCCTTTTCTTGACTTGATTCGCTGATTACAAAAATGATAGTGAAAATATTTTCGTACCATTGGAGTCACAGCGCTACATATTGTCTTTTATTTCTGCGATTTTTTCATATTTATCGTTGTTTTCTTCGAAAAATATAAGCTTCAGAGTGAGAATGTGTTCTACATATAATATATGTTTTTGAAAGATTTACAACATTTATTCGAAGTTTTTTCGTACATTTCTATTATTTACTGAGATAAACAAGAAAAACCATGATTTTTATGGGGTTTTCATGGTTTTCACCATCAAAATTGACTAATCGCAAATTTTCACTATCATTTTGGTAATCAGCGCATGAAAATACTTGAGTATATCAAAATGTTTTATGGTAGACGTATTTTATAACTGTGTTTTTAATTAGATTGATAGTCATCGAGCATTAAATTCAGATATTAGCTGCAGTTACGAATTCCCAGGAATGCAAAGTTCCTGGGATTCAACACGCAACAGATTTTCGCCCCATCCAGTGAAAGAGAGAACCAGCCAACCAAGCATAGGGTCCGGCTCTCCCCACCTGTATGCGCACGAGATTATTTGCGAGTTTTTCTATCCTCGAAAAATGACAGTAATTAAGCAAACAATGAAGCAAAGATAAAAATACTGAGTAGAAAAAAGACTAGCAGTGGTTTTCCTAATTTTTTCCACCAGAAAGGAGTATAATTAATATTAAGTACCTTATTTTCGAGCCGACTAGTCAAATGGCGAAAATAGGCTTTTCGTCCCAAAATTCGGGACGACTACCCGAACGCGCGAAATCGCTAGTCGTCCCGAAATTCGGGACGACGGGACGCAGCCAATAATTTAATTGAAACTACACGCACCATGCATATGACTACATTGTATCAAGACGGTCTTGAAGCTTCATAAATTAGGTAAATTGTCAAGATACCCTCTGCAATATAAATTAGTAAGAAAGACTGATTAAACAGAAAAATCTAGCCAATTATTCCATCAGTGATTTGACTCCACTTGTATTCACTCTTCAAAAAGAATTGGATATAATTTACACTAAGTGTAAGGAAAAGGAAGTCTATGACTCAAAGACCTATTCTAATCAAAACATTTTATTACTTCCGTTCTTTCCTATTTTATACCACAATTTCTCAGAAAACTACTGTTTTATTTTAATATATTATGACTTCTTTTCTAATTAATTCTATATATTCTATTCTGAAAGAGATATTTATTGATATGAAATATTTAAATTTTGCCCTACCTTACCACATTCATCTTTACTTGATTCCACAATATTTCTTAATTAACGGATACCACTATCATGCGTCCAGTTGAGTTACATTTCATTTTATCCATCTTTCTAAAAAATTCCATTTAAGTTTTCCAGTCCCTCATATCACCATGTTTCATGTCTCATTCCTCTATCGAATAAGACTATTCTTTTCTCAAAGCTCTTTCCACTTTCATTCATGTTACCAGAAATTCTAGTACTCTCATATACTTTTTCATTCTACTTGGTTTATAAAAAATTGTGTAGTTTTCTGTTGTTTAATATCCTACTTTATTAACGAAGAATTCGATCTTTTCCTCTTCCATCTGATCAATTACACCGGCACACAAAAATAAAAAAGTGGTCTGTACAAGAAACCAGACCTATCTATCCCCATGTATTTTGACGTGCTGAATCCGAATTTGAGGTCCGTTAGTCCAATACACCTCCAAAATTCCGTTTAAACCGAGAAAAATGACGGAAAATTGATGTGAATTCCAAACAACCACTCATCCAGAAGTAGAAACATTTTTTCGGTTCTACGATAATTCAAATCTACAGTCAGTTAGTTCGTATGTGGTCAAAATTTTGCTCAGATCGAGAAAAATCGACAAAATGTGATGGAAAATGCAAATACCGGTAAAAACACGTTAAATCGTTATAATAAAGTAAAATAAACATTTATTTTGACTTTTATCAAATAAATTTTGTATTTAGTTTGATCCACAAAATCCAAATGCGTTAGTCCTTATATCCTCAAAACTTCGCTCAAATAGAGAAAAATGTTAGGGCATGTGGGAAATAGCGAAAAACCCTTTGAACGAGTATGAGCAATAGTAGAAAAAATTATTCTGACCTAAACCGGACATTTTTTCTGCTAATTATAACTCGTTCAACCTAAATCTATAGTTTCTTTGCATTGTCGAAAAAAAGATATTTTAAAAATCGTAAACCAAAATTCCCAAAAATGGTGAAAGATTGCTCTTCAAGATATTTTACCACGTAGTATCTTCCTTGTATATAAAACGAAGTTGCTTTCGCTCATATTTTTTCACTTATTTTCATTTTCTTCCACTAGTTTAGTACCTGCTGCTGCCTGTACTGCTTTTTTCTCTTGTAAGGAACTCTTTTTTCTTCAGATGACCTATGCAGCGGATTTCTTTTCCCCTTTTTGCTATTTGGCTAAATGTCTCTCTTCAGCGTAAAGCGAAAATCTGCTATCATGTTGACATTCCATCTTCCATGGTATCGACACTCCATTACCTTATATCTTGATGAAATCGCTTTCTTTATTCCTCACTGACGTCTCCCAGGTTAAGAGGGAAATAGTCAAGATGAGAATGTGAGAAATGCATTTTATAACTCATCAAGTAACCCAAGTTTTTGAAATCTTCCAAAATTTTTTCGACTATTTCTGCATAATCCTCAGTCTTTTCATCCCCTGAAAAGTTATCACGAACAGTTTTGAAGCTTTACCATTCAGTTTTCTCTGTGTGAGTCATTCTTGTGATGAATGGCGTGTCTTCAAATAGAGTGCAAATTTGAGGACCATAGAAAATTACCTTCTTCTAATTTTGCTTCACTTATAGCGGGAAACTTTTCTCCTAAATACTGGAAGCAATCAATGGCCTACGTAGAATTTTCTCTAATCCTGGTTCGAAATCTGTTCTAATTGGCCATAATTTTTTAACATAGTGATTTACCCTGTCTCTTCTATCCTATAAACATAAGAAGCATGGATTTTTTGTGAAACCTGATTGTTGCCCAAAGATCATGTTTGCAATTTCAAGATCACTACAAATTTTCCTTTGATGTTCCGAGTACTCTATTTTTTTCGAAACAGTTTCTAGATTTTTATTAGTTTCTTTCAGCTCAAGCGAGAAGATAAAAAATTTATTTGATATAAGTCAGAATGAATTTTTATGTTACTTTATTATGCCGACTTAACGCGTTTTTACCGGTTTTTTTAGATTTTTCACTTTTTTGCGATTTTTCTCTAATTGAGCAAAATTATGAGTAGATAAGAACTAGCGGACTGCAGATTAGGGTTTAGCGGATCAAATTACATAAAATAGTACATTGTGTGGCTAGGCCTCAAAACAGTCGATTTTGATGAGTGTGAAGTTTGCCGGCCGAGCTGGCAAACTTCACACTCATAAAAATCGACTGTTTTGAGGCCGTGCCGCACACGATACTTTTTGCCTCAAAAATATTAAAAATGAGCGTTTTTTAGTCACGTGAATGTAATTACATAACTGACATTTTTATATATGAATACAGCAAAAGAAAGAAATGTCATTTATCACACACACACACACACACACACACCTGTAAACACGGCACTTGTTTGCTACGTTTCCTACGAGCTCATTTTCAGGCAACTGATAGCCGAAAAAAGGTATGTGCATGCGCAGTGGTACTGCCTCAAAAAGTGCCATTTTTATAGTCGCAACAGGGAGTAAAAAACGCGAATTTTTAATGTTTGAAAGGCAAAAAATATTATTTTTGCAGAACCGAAAAAATTTTTTCACGTCTGGATCGGTGGTTGTTTGCAATTCACATCAATTTTCCGCCATTTTTCTCGATTTAAACCCAATAGGGATACATGGGGATAGATGGGTCTGGTTTCTTGTACAGATCACTTTTTTATTTTTGTGTGCCGGTGTTATTAGCCCAATCTTCATACAGAGATATATACGTTGAAAATAAAATATCACAAAAATAGAAGGATTAAGATAGGTTGAAAATACATGTACATTATTTGAGAATTACGCATGATTTGAAACAAATCAGGAATTGATCAAACAGCTCATAATATAATTCGTTGAAATTGGAAAAAAATTGAAAGTTCCAAAAAATAGAGTAACGAATAACAAATCAAAAACATTATTAGATAGAGCTATTTACCCTTCTCCCAACTCAGAATCTGTTCGAAGTATCTCTCGACTGAATGATAATTATATACTATTAAAATTAATGAAAAGAGTGTAGAAAAGACCTACTTGATTGAATAAAATGGTTGTAAAGAGCAGATAAATCTCAATATACTTGAACCTCTAACCTAATGAATAATCAAGACTAACGAAGCAGTCACGATTACTTCAGTGAACGCAAGCAATGCGAGTAACAAGTAGCAAGTAACAAGAAACTTGATAGCAAACACCGAATGGCTGAATTGCACGTGCAATCTTCGAACATCTTGTTGTCGCGTTGTGGTGAATACGTCCGTTTCATACATTTTGCCTCCCACGATCTTTATACTCCAACAGAAAGTGGAGAATGAGGACTAAAAAAGCAAGTATTTTTTTCGGCCGCCGACATCGCGACGCTTTGTGTGCCACTGGGCCGATTGAGCATCCTCGATTTCCTCCATCTCTCCTCTCGTAGATATATGTAGAGACATAGCCCAATAGGTGAAAGGTCGAATGTAACCTACGTTGACAGAGTAGAGCCTCTTGCTGCAATTCATGATGCGACAACCTTGACAATGGTACAACTCCACTGAACTCCAACTTTATCTCGTGCTGATCGACATTCTTGTATTACTTCCGTTTGTTACCCAGAAGAGTTGCAATTCTAAGATACAGAAATCATAAATTTCATAGTTTTTCATGCAAATGTATATTTTTCCTATCATATAGGATGAACCACTATTCATAATAAGGACTGATTGATAAAAAGGATATTTTCTGTGTGTATTTAGAAACAAATGCGAAATATGCGCGCGAGTGTATGCTATTAAGTATGCAAGTAGAACCATTCAAAAACTATCAGATTATATTTTTTGTCAAAGACAGGGCTAACTAGCATTTGAATGAATCAACTGAAGTGCGTAAAATCTACTAGTATAAAACTTATTCTTATAATATGTAGTTAGGTTTCTTTTTGACAATATAAATTTTGACTAATATAAGAAGACCTATGAGTCAGGCCACTTCAACTGTGCCCATGAAATTAAGAGGACTTTTTAAAAAGTGAAAACAATTGGAAACATCTGTACAAAATAGCATTACAAAAAAACACTTTGAACCTTTTTTCAAAAAACCGCACTGTTTTCAGTTACTATATAATATAACTTACGGCTCGTTTGTAATAATCGAATAAATTTGTCATGATAGTTGTGAAGCGTTTTCTCTTTCTAATAGGAATTTTTTCTGGATTATATTTGCAAAATTATCATTTTTCCACAAACAATTATTTAAACAAACCCAATTATTCATAACTTCTAGGCCTCCGATCGTAGTGACAATTTTACGCAATATAGTATGAATACTTTATCCCGTTCTCAAAAAAAAAAAATTGGTAATTCTCACTCTAACAGTATTAACAAAAAGTTTTTGTCGTGGGCGCCGTGTAACAATTGTCGCCTCGAACGGCGCACAATGGGGAAAAAGCCCTTTTTTGAGACAAAAATCAGCCGACTCCTCAATTTTCAATGAATCAGAGTTTTTTGGAATACTCTTGAAAAATCGTACTTCAACGCAGAGGAGTACGTTTTTTGAATTTGTTATTTGATAATTTGTTTTTCAACTTAAAATTTGCAATTGGTTACATATGCAAAATTTACTTAGCCCCACTCATCGATATTGCTTCACAGAGGTGTAAAATTAGTGAATTCACTCTTTTTGAATAAAAACGTAATTTGTTGATAAATGTCCTGTATTTCGTTAATTGTTATAAACAAATAATGTATATAACTGTTAACTGTTGCATTTTCGGATTTCGAATGTATTAATTACATAAATTTTGATGTAAAAATCTACAGAATTAATGTTCAATCATAAACAAGCTCCAAATAACAATTATAGTTAATAGTTTAAACAATTTTTATAAGGAAATTCACTAATTTGTCACATCTATACTTTGAAAAATTTTCTTTTCTGTGGAATAACTAATTTTCATCTGAAGAACAAGAATATTACACATTAGAGTTCCTTGAAACATTATTTTCCATTGTTACAAATAATTTTTTTGAACAAATTCACTCATTTGGCATATCTGTGAATTTGAAAATTTTCCTCTTCTGTCGAATCATTCATTTTCATTCGAAGAACAAGAATATTACATATTAGAGTTTGATGAAACAACATTTGTTGTTGTTAAAAACAATTTTTATAAGTTAAAAACAGATGTTATAAATAATCAAATTTTTTTAAATAATTGTTTAGGAAAAAATGATAAATTTGCAATTATAATTTAGAAAAAATTCTTATTAGAAAGAGAAAACACTTCACAACTGTCATAACAAATTATATTCGATTATTGCAAGCGAGTCGTCAGTTATAATTCTTAACAAAAATTTCATGGGCAAAGTTGACATGGCCTGACTCTTATACCAAAATCTCAGAGTCAGCTTTGAAACATACAATAGAGTGTTGCAACTGTGTCCAGATGAAAAATATCGTAGTCTCACTGCAGGCAGAAGTTTCGCATATCGGATAAGTTCTTTACCATTATTCGAAAGAAAATTCCTCTTGGTATCCCATATTTATAAAAATTTTACTTAAAATACAGGAGAATAGTATTATTTTAAACATAACATGCACGTTAATAAAATTTTTCACGAAGATTTAGAAAGACAAGAAGTCTTCTCATTATATGAAGAAGTCATTATATGTCGACTGTGAAGTACTTTTTATACTTATTATGAGCATCTATTGTAAAATTTTGTTTGCCAAGTGAAATAAAATATATGGAGACAAGAGGCTAGATATTGGTAGAAGAAACATTATACACATAGTAACGATTTTCAAATAAATTTCAAAGGGATATATTGTAAATTTCTTTAAACTACCTGAAATGTGATTTGGAAATTTCGTGTTCTCTTGATTCTCTAATGAATTTCAGTTTAAATCTGAAGATTTGTTTTAAATTTTCCTTAATTATATCAAATTACTGCAACAAAAATCTGGACATTCTCACATGGAATTGTTTAGCCTCAAACACTTGTCCGAATATTTGAATATATTTCCACTCACAAATTCCTTGCTGAGGAATTCAATAAATCTGTAAGGAAAAGGTGGAATGGCTTATCTCTCCATTCTGTCAAATCGGAAACATAGTCAATTATTTTTGTTCTTTGCCTCTATTCCCTTTCTTACTGTATTTTTCAGGTATGCTTCCTAATTTTGTCAAATAAGGTGAATTCGTAATTGTAATTTATCTTCCTGAACATTGAAAAATAGGTAAAATATTAGACATCAAGGAAACACAAGTGGAGCGGTACCAAAATGTACCGAAAACTGATATTATCTGATAATATTTAAATTTTTATAAAAATGTCAGTTAAGCCTATACCTTTCCTTCACAGGAATCAAATCCCTTTTTTCTGACATAATTATTACATCAAAATCATAAATATGCCTAATTTGGAAAGGATTGAACACAAAGACCTATTCAAGCTCTGGAGAAACTACCCAATTATACTCTCTCACCCGAAAAATCTACATTTCGGTCCCTATAGTTCAGCGTACCTGAAACCCAACTCAACTCATCCTCATTTTGACAATCCCGTTAAAAAAGAACCAAACAATACTAAATTCCTTACAATGACTGACTCTTCGCACTAATCACAGAGTGTAACCAGAGAGATTCAAGTTCCAAGGCTCTATGGGAGTGTAGACGTCCATCGGTAAGTATATAATGGCTTTAATTTTGGTTTCTAACTAAGGAATAATCCTGGGCCCATTCTCGCGCCTTTCGTGAGAAGGAGTATATGCGTGCCCAGGATGTGGCACGACTCTAATTCTATTAAACTACCATTGCAGAGGCGTTAGGCATGGGTACCGACTATGGGATAATCGCGAAGTAGGTAACCAGCATGGGCTAATACGTCTTCCGTTGTCGCATTAGAGATGCGCTAACCTCGTTTGTGTGTGCTGAAGATACTCGTGCTTGCCACAAGCCTTTATTGTATATTGCATATCGTATACGGTATATTGTACATACAATAGATGCAGTAGCATATTGCACCCAGTACCATGCTATATTATCCATGACGATGCATTCCAAACTTTACGGTCAAGCGAATTTGCGGAAAGTGGCCAATGGCTATTGAACTCCTACCTTCAACGGAAGTTATGTCGATGACTATAAACGCATGCCAGAAGGTTCATACCATGCAAAAAATTGAATACGCTCTGAGGCGAATTCTTCTGCTGAACATAAGTGGAAGTCGTTTCGAAACTTGAATGACGTTAATTTATTTCTTTTTTCTAACGGAAGGCCTTTGATGTAGCCTTTATTCTTGTAACGAATGATGAGATGATTCAAGGAGAGGTGAAAATATAAGAGGAGAAAAATAAAAGAAGAAAATAATCTGAAAGAGAATGGTTTTTGAGTCAATATAAGATAGAAGTTTCAAGATTGAAAAATGTAGAATAATCTTTTAATATTATTCACATATTTATCTCGAAATTCCTTAGAATATTTATGTTCTTACTATTTACTCTTTCTAATTAGGAATTCTAGTCACTCGTTTCTCTATTGATTTACCTGGGTAATTATTTATAGTTTATAGTACGTAGATCCAAGCAATTAAAATGTTTCCGTACAATCTACCAGCTCAAGCAAAGTTCATGTCACCTAAACGAATTTAAAAAATAAATTTTAATAAATAAGCACACTGAGAGGAGAAGAATAGAAGAAAACGTTGCATGAATAATAATAATAATCTTATTCGGAAGAGAGATTGGGGTTCATTTGTTAGAAAACTGCACAAAATGGGAAACAGACATCTATAAATGTCTTGATTTGGGGACTTCATGACGTTTTTATGCGAAATGAGAGAAATTGTATTTCGCAAAACAAAGTATTGGCCTTTATGTTCTAATAAGTAGGCGCTGTTTTCTAAAGAGATGGAGAGAAGAAGAATAAATCATCATTGTGTTGATAATAAAAAGAGGAATTTATCTCAATGTAAAAATGGTCATTTCACGCAGTCGCTATGAATTGTAACTGTTATCACATTATTAGCGTTGAGAGCTTAGATGATGTATACCAACTTCTAATTGTTACGAATCTCTCTCATGAAAGCAACATGCAGTACGTCAATTTTAATCTAGAAAGTATCAAATAAATGAGATGAAAACAATGAAAAAAGCAATGAAAAACAATTTTTAAAATCCATCAATTATGGCGCAGGTCAATATTCCCAAATATTACTTTGAGAAAATTTCTGAATGGTTTCTCGAATTGTTACGATCTACACGATCATGAATTCAATAATATTGTTATGATGAAGGAATATCAATTGTTGAATGATAGATGTTTTCAGTAAATGTGGATGTTTACATTTTAAGATGTCATGAAGAATCTATAAAATAACTGTATAAAAACAAAAATTCTTAAAACTATTTCACTACCAATATTTTTTAAAAGATTTATTTTTAAATCTTACACTTATAAAAACGAAGATTGCAATATATATTTCAATGAAAAGCAGTAAGAAGATGAGAAATTCTAAAATCTCAATTTAGTTGTCATAATTATAGTTCAAAAACGGTAAGAAGTTTTGGAAATAAAATAAAATCATTTTTCTATGAATGATAAAAATTCAAAAATCAAAACTGTTCTTTTTAATAACCGAATTCACTCTTGTTTTTTGAAACACTTTTTCTCTTGAAACTTGTTAGTTTCATGCAATATTCTTAATATTTCTTTTCTAAAGAAATATAATAGACAATTTCGAAAATCTATCAGGATCTTTATATTTCATTTTATTAAAATTGTATTGAAATCGATTAATTACATTTATCTTTCATGTTTCAAATTTTTTTTATATTCCTGTTATCTAATATCACAGGGACAAGTTTTTATGCTTAGGATTTATTGCTTTACCTTCCCCTCAACTACGAGAAACTTTTCGAAAAATAACGAAAAATGGAAACATCAGGTACTGTTTTGAAACGGTAAAACCTTCTTCTGCCGCGCCAGGCTGTAGCGAAATATGCTAATTTTACAGAAGTTGGATGGTAGAATTGTGTCTTAACTTCTGATTGTGTTTCAAATTCTTTCAGCGTTAAAAAGTTCTATAAAGTAATTTACAAACTATAATTGATAATTAAACATTTATAATTTATAAATTACAAACGAATTTTCACAATCGCGATGTGAAGTTATTTACAATCAATAAAATAAAGAAAGTAAATCTCAGCTGAGATAAGATCAACTGATATAAGAATTCAAATAATCGCCAATTATAAATATCAAATATGAAACCTATTAATATGCGAAATTCAAGAATAACGTGCTCTAAAAATCCAGCCTTTGCACATTTACACATGCTGTACTTGAGAATAAATCTGAACATTTTTAGTGGCCATAAATATGTGTTATTAATTCCCAAAAAGTATACACTGGAAAGTTATTTCTACTTAATTAAAAAAAAATGCTAACCAAATGTTAAACCTAATAATAAGAATCAAAAAATCATTTTTCTGCAACCCCTCCGCCGGAATCGTCACTCGAAATCTCAGATAACTCTTTAGCCATTTATAATTGTCGCCATTATTCATATAATGAAATTGACATTCTTTGAAAGGGAACTCAAAGGTTTTTATAAAAAATGCAAATTGAAACATCTTTGTAGATTAGTATAATTCTTAAGTTTTATGATAGTAAAATAGATAATATTTTACCTTATTTATGTATTTTCGTATTCAGATCACACATTATGAAAAAATGCTTATTCTCCCGTTTTACTAGAAATCAAAAACCTCACGATACAGAAGACACGTTTTGACTACCCCAGAACAGTCACTTTTCCTGAAAACAAGGAGCCAAACCGTCAATCCACACCCCCGAAGCAGACTAGCTGTTGGCACCGCATCCGTCGCCATTCTAAGTAAGCTAGACTAGTTACTCTTACCACGCTCTATCCTAAAGGTCACGAGAGATCAGGAGGCCATCGGAGAAGCACCAATGGGACGCTGTGAGTCCTTCTCCCTTACCCACAATATCACACAAGTCGCGAGTCCGAATTCCCATTGGGCAACCGCATCTCACCAACATAAACTTTTCCTGGTGTGTATCAACTTTCCACTTCTGAAGATTGGCCACCAAGCAATCCTAGCCCTGTTGGGCTTGCCATGTCTATTTTTTCGCCGACTCGGGAATAAAGGATTAACGAATAGATTTGTGGCGAGCTGGGATCTCGACTTGAGTGGGTCTCTGTGTCAGGAAGGTCACATGCCCGCACCATCGGATTCACATCCCGTCCCATCCCCGTCTCATCGCGATCCCGTACCACAAGCCAACAGCTGCTTACCATCACGTGGATCCCGCAACGAGATTATGTGAGTACTCGCAACATGGATAGATAAACACATAGTCACATAAGCCCATGAATACACAGCCATAAACACATACCTGCACTAACACATGAATATGCTACATACAATGGCTCATACGTGGGAGCCTGCTCATCCCCTTACCTTACCACCTTCCATCGGGACTGGTATATATCAGCCTGGAACCTTCGTCCTGGCGCCAGTCTCTTCCAGTTGGGAATATAATCAGTGGTGTGTGTCCCTCGAGTGCAACCGTTTAGTTACGTTACGTGTGTAACAAAAGAGGGTTTTCAGCCCTAACTGTAAGAGAACTTCTGAGTTTGAAAATCGAAGAGGATGGATTCTTCAAAGTGCCTATTCCTCCTGCTGGTCTTGAGTGTAGCGATCTCATTTTCAGCATCTTCGTCGACGGGTGATGATGATGTGTTGGAGAAGGGCTACCGAGCCTTGTATAGGGTCTACGAGGATTGCCAATCTCGAAACGTTGGTGTCTCCCCTTGTTTGAAAAAGAAGGCGATAACCTTCTTCGAGAGACTTGGACGTATAGACTCTTTGCCGATTGCTGATCATCTAGAATTGGTGCGGGCACCAGATGCACCTGAACCGACGGAATCGCCTAATGTTGCGGATTTGGAAACGACTTTGGGAAGAACATCTGGAGCGTCGAGGGATGATGCTCTTAATGATATTCTCTTTGAACGTGTGGCTAATTTAATGAACGGATTCAATGTTCAGATCAGATTGCCCAAAACGTCTTCGAGTGAGTTGAAAAGGAGCATTGAAGAAGGTAGAGGAAAAATGAAGAAGATGATGGGTATGATGATGATGGGTATGGCGATGAAGATGGCGGCGATGGTACCTATTGCCATGGGTGTACTCTTTTTGCTCGCTGGAAAAGCCCTTATCATCAGTAAAATCGCTCTGGTTTTATCCATGATCATTGGATTGAAGAAGCTTTTGTCGCAGCAGAAGAGTGGCGGCGGTGATCACGGAGGATGGCAGCAGGGAGGTGGTGGCGGCGGTGGCGGATGGGACCGAAGTCTGAAGGGAGTCTTGAATCCTTTGGGAATGGAACTTTCGGACTCTGATCGTCAGTATGCACAAAATCTTGCATACAGTGGGGCAAGACAGATGCTGACGCCACAGAAATAGTCAATCTTGTGCATAATGTAAAATTCTCTAAAGACTAACTACATTAACGATTCAAATTCCGAGGTGGTTCCCTTGGTGACGGATTCGTCCCGCTTCAAAGTGCAGCTTCAAGGAAAGGACTGCTGCTCTCTTTGGTGAAGTTCAGAATATTGTAACTTATGTTGAAAAATCTTATATTGTGTGCTTGATTGTCTATTGCTGAATACTCTGCGATTTTTGAAAAGAGCTCGAAAACTACGAAAGCTGTTAGTGTAATCGAAATTCTCTACTTGTAAACATTCTCATTTTATATGCTCCATGCTTAACTTCTGTACAAACTGATACCCCGCATTTTACATTGTCTGAAGCTTATCAATATTATTTATTATCAATATTCATTATTTGTACATTTTTCTCACTTTAGTGTGTCACCGACGAGGCAACTATCTATTTATTTATTTTGAGGAGACATTAGAAACAGAAATAATCGGTGATACAGTGAAATGGAAATTGTTGATCTCTCTTCGAAAAATATCCCGGGATAGTTTTGCTAAATGTTCTATAGCTATGTTCAATCTACTGACTATGTCTTCTTATTTCGGGATGAGTTCGATATATTTATGTGCGATTTCGGAGTAACATTCGTTAATATTAGCACTAACTCACGAAGCGGTAGCAGAACTGGTGAAAATACCGATAGCTGTTGTAAAATGTAGGAACAAAAGACAATGACAGGCGCCTCGAGTCTCTTTTCCCCCCAAGTTTATCGAAGGAAAAGATTCGAGGGAGAAAGAGAGTCGATCGCGTGCAAGAGACTTGATGTACCCACGGATTGAATAATACTAATCGGTTAACGGAATCCAAAAGACATGGGCATTGCTCGCATCGAATTGTGAAATTTTCGACTCATGCAACTCATCTTTCGTTGATGATAATAATAATATGGATGGCATCATAAATTATACATAAGATTACGATTTTCTTGAAAATAATTCCGTTTTGTGTTTGTATTCAAAAAAAAATTTTTATTGAAAATCAACAAGCATCAGAGATTTGTATTTTCATTTTCAGTATAATTTTGATTTTGATATGGAGCTAAGAATTCGACGGAAAAAAATTGTAAACCTTTGTCTAAGTTTCGATAGGTAAGGGTACAGGCCCGAAGTGCCTGTCGGCGTAAACGCGTATCTCGATATTAATCGGGCAATGACAGTAATATTTATTCTTATTTGTAGGTCAATGTAAGATAGTGCAAAGCTATTGCAAAATAAAGTCATTTGTTTTTATCTATTTCCGGTCTATTCAAACCTTTCACTTCCTCCTCGAGAACTTAAGTATTTTGATTTAATTCAAAGGTCCTCTAAAAGTCTTTATTTCACGTTGAGTCCCAAGACTGCTGCGAAGAGGGCGAAAAAAAATCCAGCGAGTGCTGTTGCCGATGTGAGGAGAATCATGCCTCCAATCATAATGGGAATTAGGACCAACAACTTCATCTTGTAGGCCATTAGCAGAGTCATCATCCTTGTATCTTGTTTGTGCCGTTTTCTTGGTTCAACTGTGAAATCGGAATATTATATTAGAAAGAGAGCTGAACTATTATATTCCTTCAAAATAAATTTGAGTTTTAACTTAAGATTTCAAAATCATTGCAGGTAAGTTCCATAGTTTTCAGAAAGGGTGAATTAATTGTAAATATTTATTGCTTTAAACTTTTATATCTCCTGAAGAGTAGGAAGGTAATAATTGAATTAGGTGGAAGAAAAACTGTTCATTCAGGATCAGTATGATTAAGAATCTCAGGAACATACTTGAGATAATAATCAGCATAACATTAGAGTTGAACATAATTGTTGAAAAATTGAGAATAGATTGGAACAATATTTTAACCGTGGATTGCAATTAAATTTAAGTAATCGTATTCAAGTTCATACAATCCCAGCAAAACATCGCATAACTCAGACAATAGATCATACAAATCCTTGAAAATGTAAATATCGATCGAGAAATAAAATATTCGAGAAGATAACACTGTTGGCCTTGAGATCCCTCGTGATTCAAGTGCATCAATTACTGATCTGCAAGAATTTGTTATTCCAATTGGATACATGATTGCATTCAAAGAACAATCAAGATCAAGGTTTGCTGAATAGAGTATGAAAAGGAGCTGCCTCCAGATAATCGTAGGAGTACGTGACTTCCGCAGCCTATTATTTTCAATCTGATAATACACGATTAGTCTGAAATGTTTCTGCGCTATCAAGGGAAACGTTTCGATGGATACATAATGATAGAGTACTAAAGCACAAATTCTTTTCGATCTGGATAATGCCTCTAACCTAGTTTTGATTTAGAATTGCACTATATTCTATATTTACTATATTTCAAGGAGAATTTGGATTTGCATAGTACTCGAATCGATAGAGGATTCACGATAACATTTTTAGAAATTTACCAGTATAGTTGAAGCCGTACTATTATTGGTAAAAGGTATTAGCACCGTAAATCAGTATCCGATACCAGTACCATTTAATAGTACCATCTACCAGAACTGCTCTCAAAAATGTTTTTATCAATAGTTCATAATAAGTGATAGTATCGTATACCTAGCAATAACATTAATAATAACAGGTGAACTGTAATATTTAGAAAAAGATATAGAAATATTGTATGCTCAGTACTAGAATTTTCACTAGGCACACAGAACTATATGAATTTCACAATAGAACGTAACACGGTATACTGTGATCATTAACTTTAATTAGGACTGGTTGTGTTAGCACATCATTCATGTGAAATTAATATGACGACAATTATTCTCAAATATATAATACAAGCATGAATTTTAGTTTCAAAATTCCACCACCAGTACCAAAATTATATTCTACTACTGTTCTAGTGCCAGAATTCGTCCTGTCACAATTTTCCCTTCATGAAATCATGATAAATATTTCCTGAGTGATATGAATAAAACCTCATTAATGACAATAAATAAGGGTCTGTAAAACAAAAAGTACCTGCTTGTTTCATATAAGAATGCATACTCTGAATAGCGGACTTAGCATCCTCAATTGCATCGTTCGCTTCATCAACAAAGCCTCTCCTCTGAATATTAGACATTTGCCTTTGATCTCGATGATTATCTATGGAATTATCTTCTCTCTGAGTCACGACTCCCAGAGAAGGTATTTTTGGTTCATCTTTCTCATCAGATTCACTGTCATCGTTGTATGCTACAAAACGAGGTCGAGTCTGAAGGGCCCTAGCCACGCAAATCACAGCCATAAGCATCACGACTAGATTCACTCTCTGCCTCATTTTCAACGATCGTCACTAGGGTATCTCCACTTTCGGGTTTTTACATGGTAGCAAAAACACCAGGACTTCTCGTCACGTGACTATTATCTTTATCATACTTCCAGTTTCCTTCAAGATCTCTTCTTCTTTTCTACCTTTACTGTTTATATTTTTCACGCTTCTGATCAAAGATTTTTCACGGAACCACGAGCATCCCTTTGCACTTGAATGAATCTTCGAAAGGAACTTGAAGAAGAATAGATGAATTTACTCCAAAACTTGTCGCCCGCGAAAAATGACAATCGGGGGGGAAGGAGAGGTTCTACTCAAAAAGGTCTTAAGAATAGAAAATATAGGCGAAGTTGTAAAGAATGATCGAGGGAACGCACAGTACCACGAACGATCGTGAACTAACCGATCTGGTCTCGATTCTGTGGACAAGCTGCGGGGGGTATGCGGGTACCCCAGAGGGTGCACGCTTGAGTTGCCGAGAAAATCGGCAGTCCATAAAAAATTAGCTCAAGGATTATAATGCGTGCTGCAAGTACTATGATCGGCATAATAGCGATCGCAGCCTGGTGGGTCGGCAATAAGTCCTGAACGCACTTAGTCGAAGAACTAGGAGGGATAATGAGTTGGGTAATGATGGCTGTTTCCTCCTGTGCGAATTGCTCCTTTTTCGGGGACACGGTTTGCAGGCAACAGACACTCTTCTAACCTAATTATAAGCATCCAGGCATATACGAGGAAAGTGATTGATAGAAATGTCGTTTTGTGGTTTGGATTTATTTCAACCTCAATCCGTCAAATCACAGTGTTTCTAGATCTCATGTTGACGCTAATGATACATGACCGCAGAAGCAATACGATCTTCCGATTATATCTGGGAAAGCGAATTTGTGTCGCTGCATCCATGGAACGTTGGTAAACGTTTTCCTTCTCGAAATCAATTTCACAAAAATACATTACTGGATTTGAGAGTGCAGATGTCTTTGGTTTGGTCTATGTACAGGTTTTCATCTGGTATCACTTGATAGAAATATAATACGTTGACCCCCAAAAATACTCAATACCTGGTTTAGTTTTTGGTAGCAACATTTTTGAGACATGAAGACGATTTAAGGTTCATAGCCCAGTCAATAGAGACATTTGAATAGAAAAAATTTCGGAGTCCAATTTTAAGTCGTAGAAAGTTTCCTTCTAGCGTCAAAATGAAGATTTCACAGTCTTGCCCTTGAATTTGTGTACGCTAAATCCACCGTTTTGAATTTTCGTATTTTCTGTATTATTTCGCGTAATTTTTATTTTACAACAAAAATGGTACAAAACAAAGTTGTGAAGAACTGTATATCAATTTTTTGGCCATTTGCATTAAAAATAAGTGCCATATTTAAATGACAAAGTTGTAGAACATGAAATTTCCAATAACTTTCGTATCAGAAAGTTTTTTATACGGACCATACATGACGGTCGGGAACGCGCTCAATATAGTGCAAGGTGGGAATCTGGCCGCAAGACGTTGTATTGCGAGTCTCGCAGCCGGGAGAGCGTTCTCGGAAACAAAAGTTATTCTCGGAATACAAAAGTTATTGGAAATTTCATGTTCAACAACTTCGCTATTTGAATATGGCACTTATTTTTAATACAAGTGGCCGAAAAATTGAGAGAACTGAGCCCATGTCACAATTTTGCGCAGTTTTTGCTTGATACCGGCAATAAATATTGATAATTCGGGAAAATTGTTTCAGTGAAAAATGGAGGGAATACAATTCTTCACGACTTTGGTTTCTACCATTCTTGTTTTAAGTTTAAAATTACGCGAGATAACAAAAAAAAACGAAAATCCAAGATGACAGATTTAGCGTACGCAAATTTAAGGGCAAGACTATGAAACCTTCATTTTTACGCTAGAAGAAAACTTTCGACGTCATAAAATCGGACCCCGGAATTTTTCCTATTTACAGGCCTTTTTCGATCTCTATTGGCTGGCCTATCAATGCGAATTTTGATTTTCCGAAATGTGATAAAACACATTTCAAATTGACGGCTTCCTGCGAGTTTAGTATAACCTTGACATTCCATAGGGTTATTCATTTTGGGCTGATATATGGTTACGGGACTTTATGGAAATATAGCTATTCTATTTTTATAGTTTTATTCATGATATATTAAGGATTAACAGGAAGTTCAGCGATAGAAAGAAATTTCAACAGATCCCACCGTCATAAATTTTGCTCTCCTTTGCTAATTATATGTGAAATTCTGCATAATAAGATCCCCGTCACCTAATTGCTGTTACTAACGTGTTTCAATTCTTCATGCACTGAAGAAATTACTTATTTAACAGGGAAAAATATTGTCAAATGTAACTAACACTTTGAAGATTACAGTTATCGGAACGAGGCGAATATTCATTTGAACGAAATGTTGGTCTTGAATCGATGTCCTTTCTGAATACTACACATTATTATTTTATCACGTTTCAAGAAAATCTGGAAGACGTCTGGAAATTCTTCAATCCTTCTTAAATGGATTTTCTCTCATTTTCTATTTTTAAAATATAATATTACCATATTATGAAACTGTTATAAAATTTGATTTACAGGAATTTCAAAGAAATTGGAACAGAGTAGCAACAATTTTATTAAAATCAATATTTTCTAAACTGGAACGTAACAGTCCAGCAGGCTTACTAATCAATTTCTGTATACAGAAATTTTTCTCACGAAAAGGTTACTTTGCATTAACGACTCTCTATCTTGCGTTGATTTATGAGTGTCCTATATTATTAACATAACACCATCATTCGTTGACGGCTGTTGCATACTGTAATCGGGGAGAAGAGGAGGAATGATGCAGCATCATCTTAACAACTCCACCTTAATACTCTCTAATGGCAATATAGCTATATGCTAATAATAATTCAAACTCTTAGTGCTAATTGCCATGTATGAAAAACAATTTTCTTACAATGAATAGTACACCTTATTCTCAAGAGAACTGCATTGTATCTTGATCATTTTTTTATTGAATAATGCCCATGTTTGTCTAATCTTTTCGAATTATCTTCCTTCAGCCTTTCAAGATTTTTACTACTATTCCCTAATTATACATTCAGAAAATATTAGGCTTCTTATCTGTAGCATCTTTTTCCTTAAGAAGCGATTCTGAAGTTCATGCACGTTTCCAAACGGGAAAGTAGACAGACTCGAGGAAAAGTAATTTGTTTTATTTCCTCATACATCCTCTGATATATAACCGGTCCTAAGATGAAGCGAAAGTCTATCACACGCATAGGGTCAAGCACGTCACTGGATTTAAAAAAAGTATTTGTGTTCAATCTATAAGCATACAAAAAAAATCTGCCCAAGCTCATTCATGATTAAATACGATTAGAGTAGCCTCTCATCTATGAACTAAGTAATCTAATTAGAGAAGCGATTTTATCATCATCAAGAGACACGTGTACACAGTGAGTAAACGTAACATGGGAGCATGTCACTGTTTCCTTTCTAATTTTGGATTTCAGATAATTATGAATGGGACATAGAGGAATCGCAAGAAAAATTACCGACTCAGAAATATTCGCCTCGTTACGCCTGTTGAGTTGATGTCTAATTATTACGGTTTTCTTTGCGGTTTCCGTTTTCTTTGTTTCGGCGCCAACCAGTCAAGCACTTTATAATCCTAGAAATGATGAATTTCTGATACTTTATAATTGTACATTAGCATTCATCGATCTGGTTCCAGAAATAAAATTCATTTTTGGAATTCAGACTTTTTCTTAACCTAATTGAGATAGATAAAAACGAGAACTTGATTCAGAAGCTGATAAATGGTATATGTTCCAATTAAAATTGTTATTTAATTGTTTCAAATGCAACAAGAAACTAATTATCACACTAAAGCGCATTTCTTGTGTCTTAATCGTCCCATTATTTTAACACTATTGTGTTCTAAGTTATGCAAGTTATACAAAGTAAAAGTGAAGATAAAGAATTGCATCAAATTAAGCATCGTATTATGCTAGAGCTGCAAGTTGCATTGGCGCTTTTTACAGTTCAAATTAGTGGCAAATTAGGCCTTTATCTAATTGTGACCATGTAAGGCAGTAATACGAGCTGGTGTGCTCAATCTTCGAATGCATGCTATGAAAATTAGTTTTCCCAGGTATGTCAGTTGTTTCAATTGCTCAGAGGAAAGAGGACTAGAGCTATTTAATGAATGTGTCGAGTGAATGAATAAGGTTCTTTAACGTGGTCTAGTCTTTCTAAAAAAACTGCATAAAGAACCTAGAGATCAAATTCCAATACATTCTCTTAATTGGTAGAAGCTTATGTAAAAGGTATGTAAAAGTTCTGATAATGTCTTAATAAAATCCGAATTAATTAGTAGCTGCAACATATGGCGGGAAGAGATTTTTGGAAAATGTTTATTTACTTCGTTAGCTTTTTTCCATTATTCCTCTTCTGTTACTTCGTCTCTTCTTTAAGATCTTTTTATCTTTTTTTCAGAAAGCTTCTTTTTCAAGCGTTGATACACGAAAATAAGAAAAGGCAAAATAACAGTTGACATCTTTCAGATGAGTGATGAGTAAAAACTGAGATCAGTTGAGAAAATGTTGTGGGTCAAGTGTTCACTATTCGCAATTGATTAATCGCAAGGTGATGCAGTATTCAATGGATCACATATCTTGAATTTAGCCTTCTTCAAATAATTCTAAATGATGCAACGTAGCAATCTTCATGAAATCTTGGAATAAGGTACTTATCATAAGGCAGTGTATACATTAACTACTGAGCATTATATTCTAATGCATATACATTAGGGTGGTCCGAATATGCATTAGAAAATTTTTTTTTCGAATTTTTATGCAGAACGCCCGGAAATTTGTTCCAATCCACAAAAAAATAAACGCACTTTTTTTTAACAATGATATTTAGATGTGGCGCAAGCTCCATGAAGTGTAACACATGATTCCCATAAGAAAAAAAGACGTTTTTTTAAATTTGGTTCAGAATTCTGAATATTAGATGAATCGAGTTCGGAATTCACCATTTCTCTTCACAATAAGTCAGAAAATGCGAATAAAATATTATTTTTCGAATATCACCCCCATAAGTCTGTTTTATAGGGTCCCAAAAAAGCCCCATAAGTGAAAAAATGGGGTTTTCAAGTTATTGGCGCTAATTATGATTTTTTGCGGTTTTTTATGCAGGTTGTTTCAAACACATGAAATACTACTTCATACTGATGATAAGATGTTTATTTAAATTGTTTAAACAATTTATTATTGTTGTTAGCAACTGTCTCTTAGAAAATGGTTAGAAAGTCAAGATTCCTTCTGAATTTTTCAACTTATGTCAACATTTCAGTTAAAGCGAGGTAATAATCAATTGAAGTTACCAAAAATGATTGTTCGAGCCATTTTTTAATAATTATAACTATATTCTCCTAGAATAATTCTACAAAGCTGCGGTTTTTTCCTGAAATTTTTAACTTTTTAATACTTTTCAAGTAGATTAAAGTAATAATTAATTCATGTTAAAAAAATAATGGTTTAAAAGATATATTATCATTGCTAATTATATTTTCTCTGCCTAATGGTAGAAACTTGCGTGTTTTTCTGAAATTTTTAACTTTTTGCTTACTTTTCACTTGAAGTGAGTTAACATTTGATTTGAATTAACAAAACTGATTGTTTAAACAAATTATTATTGTTCATGGCTATCTTCTCCTAGATTAGTGCTAAAAAGTTGCGGGTTTTTCTGAAATGTTCAACTTTGCTTTGCCTTTTTAGTAGTGAACAATTGATAAATAAACATTCGAGAGAATCACATTTTAAATAGTATTATAATGTTTTAAGTAAATTATTTTTGTTCTGCTCCCAATGTTCAAAAAAAAATTAAATAAAACAAAAAAGCTGGATTCATTCAGTAAAATGTGAATTCCGAATTTTTTACTTTTAATTTGTTCAAACAATTATTTTTGTTGAATTAAATTAAATATCATCTCACTTCAAGTGAAAATGGACAAAAAGTTGAAAATTTCAGAAAAAAAATGCAAGTTTCTATCATTAGGCAATGAATAATTTTATCATTAGCAATGATAATAAATTTTTTGAGCAATTATTTTTAACATGAATTAATTATTACTTCAATCTAATTGAAAAGTGATAAAAATTCAAAAATTTCAAGAAAAAAATCGCAACTTTGTAGTATTAACCTAGAAGAAGATAGCTATAAACATTGACAATTTGTTTATTTTTTTTCGCGAAGATAAATTAAATAGTTACTTATTTCAATTAAAAGTGGACAAAAAGTTGAAAATTTTGGAAAAAACCGTAACTTTGTAGCATTATTCTAAGTTAAGAAATTTAGAAAAAAAAACCTTGACTTTTTAACCCTTTTCTAAGAGAAAGTTGCTAAAACCATCATGGATTGTTTAAACAATTTAAATAAACATCTAATTATTAGTATGAAGCAGTATTTCATGTGTTTGAAACAATCTAAATAAAAATACCGCAAAAAAAGCATAAATAGCGCCAAAAACTTGAAGACCCCATTTTTTCACTTATGAAGCTTTTGTGGGACCCTATAAAACAGACTTATGGGGGTGGTATTTCAAAAGTATCTAATATTTTAGTCGCATTCTGCATATTGTTCCGAATAGTCCTTCCCGCTTTTTTTCTTGGAACTTCATATAAGAATTTTTTTTCACGCGCTGATTCCAGAACTCATAAGGAAAATTCGCACGAGTTTCTTCTTTAGTATGAAAATCATGTAAATCTTGAGTTCTCATGTTTATCTCGAGAACCATTGGACATTTCGTAACATAAGCCCAACGAGAGTTGTAGAAATAATCAGAAAAAACGAGACTTTGAAAAGAAGTAGTCCACCGTCCACTAGTCCACCGTTCTCTAGTCTCAAAAATCTCGCAACTCAAGAATACGAGTTGATACACTGTTAAAAAAGTGGAGGTAAAATCAACTACGAAGCATACCCTATAAAAGTCCCACCATCCTGAGTAAACGGCAAGCGGAGTAGAAGAAGACGAGTTAAAATGTAACTCTTGGAAAAGAACTCCACATCATGATGTGG
>WSXT02168549.1:0-23400 GCA_011762715.2 Neuroterus valhalla | reverse complement strand
GCCCCGCAGAACTCTCCTAGGGGGATAGAGTCTATTGTTGAGAATTAGGAGTGTCGAATCTACTAGAACTACGATTTCTCGACAATAACCCAAATCCAACACACAAGACCTGACTTCGTTCTTCTTGACAAGCGTGACCGAACTATGTTTGTGATCGTATTCTTGGCCCCAGCCGACTACAACATCAAAGACAAGGAAACCGAGAAAAAGGAGAGATACAAAGATCCCAAAGAACACCTACAACGACAACATCGAGGATATTCAGTTAAATTAATTGTACTTATCATCGGTGCTCTTGGAGTTGCGACGCCTTTACTGGTTAGCAACCTTAAAGCCACCCCCGTTTGCCAAAGATATGCCGTGGCACTCGCTGGATGGATGCAAAGAGCAGTCATTCTTGGGTCGCTCCGTATGCTTAAGACACACAAAGGTTTCACCGGCCCGTCGTTGTGATTTTATCGCGCATGTGTTCACTCATCTCACGGTCGTGAGCCGTGGCCATAGGTGTATTTAACCGCGGTTTGACTGGGAGCTGGTGCCATTATCCTGAGTGACGGTTGCTCCCAGGCGGACCCTGCGGTGGTTGCAAGACCAATATCACTAATATAACCAAATATTTAATAATAATTAATGTATTAATACATATCATTAGACCAAGAAAAAAACGTCGCAAACAGTTGTATTGTTTCGACTATCACAATGACAATTCAAAACGATACTATCTTCGCGACAAATTTAAGAAAGTACCATCTCGGCAGCCAGTGCAATAAAGTACTATCTCGTCCGTCAAAATTAAACTTTCAAGTTATTCTCGTGGAATTTTCTTGTCTCTTTTTGTTAAGCATCCATCTTTTTTGGTCAAAATTTGAATTGTTAGTCTGAAAATTTAACAATTAAGTCAAAAACTCATCCCTTTAAGATGAAAATCGAACCACCTCTCCAAAATTTTCGCATGTGTTCAAAATCTCACTTTTTTAGTGGAGGATTCCACAATTTGGTTGAAAGTTAGTAATTCTTTTCTCGAAAATAAATATTCTTGGATTCAAGATTCTACTGTTTTTTATAGAGTTAGTATTTTCGACTCCAAAATTCAACAATTTGATGACATTTTTTCCTACTTGATTGAAAAATCTTTTTTCGTAGAAAATTTGAATTCCCGGCTCGAAAATTGAATTGTTTCACAGAGAATTTGTCTTTTTGGCTTCAAAATTGATCTTTTTTAGTGGAAATTTGATCTCTTTTCTCTAAATTGCAAGATTTGGTAAAAATTATTCTTTCTTGGTTGAGGTCACCTATTTTGTTGAAAATTCTCTTGAAATATTAAATCGATCCCGAGGAATCTATATTTTTAAGCGGGAATTGAATTTACTTGGTAGAAAGTTAAACTACTCTGTTAAAAACCTAATTGTTGAATTCAAAGATTTATTTTAAATTAATTTGATAATGAATTCCGAAATTTTTCTGAATCTTCCTCTCAAACATAAAAATGTAATTTTTCCATTTTTGAATGATAATCGAACATTTGAATTTTCAAATTGAACTATTTGTATCAAAATTTATGTACTATTTTGGAAATTGAAGTTTTTTTTGGTGCATTCGTCCTGTAACTCGAAAATGCAATTCTTTAACTAATAATTAATCTGGTCTCGTTCGAGACCTAACTGTGTTGTTATAAATACGTGTTGTTTGGTTGATTCGAAAATCCCTTTTTCAAATGAAAACCTGGTTAAAATATCAGAAAATTTAACTATTTGGTTAAGAAACTTACTATATTGTCCATTATTATAATTATCTTTTTTTTTTCTGGAAAATGTACTAATTTGGATGAAAATTCCAAAATTTTGGCGAAAACTCATCCTCTTTATCTGAAAATCAAAGTATTCAAAAAAACTGCATCGTTGAAGGTTCAGAACTCGACTTTTTTATGTGAAAATCCAACACCTTGGTTAGTAATAATAATTTTTCTTGTTTCGGAAAAAATCCGTCTTTCTGGCATCAAAATTGAATATTTTTTGTTCAAAGTTCAAATTTCTGGGCTGCAAATTGAATGGCTATGTCGAAAAATTGTTTTTCGGTTTCATAAATCAACGGTTTAGTTGAAATTTGTTTTATTCTGGGAAAAAAGTAAAATCTTTGTGAAGCCTACAACTCACTTCAAGGTCTTCCCATCGAATCCTGTTGAATTGTCCTTTGTAGGGCGGTAACAAGCCATAAACTATTATAAAAAAAAATTCTACGAGTATACCCCAAAATTATAAGTTTGACGGGCGAGATAGTTCTTTTTTGCACTGGCCGATGGGATAGTACTTTCTTGCTCTGGCCGCCGAGTTAGTATTTTCTTGAATTTGCCGCGAAGATCGTACTACTACTATCGTTTCGAATTTTCTTTGAGTTAGGACTTTATTGCTCTGTCCGCTGAGATAGTACTCTATTGCTAGGAGGCGTCGACTTGTGAAAATCCTGAAATAAAAAAATATGAAATCTTTTTAACCAACATGATTATATTTGGCACCATTAAGCTTTAATTAAAATAGTATGAAGTAAGAGCTTAATCAGGCCATGTCAACTGTGCCCATGAAATTTTTGTGATTTTTCAAAAAGTGACAACACTTTGAAAAATCTGTACATAATAGCATCACGAAAAAACACTCTGAACTGTTTTTCAAAAAACTGCACCGTTTCCATTATTTTTGAAAATAATGATTTTTGCAACTTTTAATAGAGAAATTATTAACTTACCAGACGTTTGCAATAATCGAATGAAATTTGGTATGGCGGTTGTAAAGCGTTTTCTCTTTCTAAAGAAAAATTTGTTCTAAATTGAATTTGCAAAATTATAATTTTTTCATAAAATTTTTCAAACAAATTGGATTATTTATAACTTCTAGGCCCCTGATCGTAGTGGAATTTCAACTCAATGTAATATTAACACTTTATTCCTTTCTCAAAAAACAAAAAAAATGGTAATTCTCACCCTGACAGTATTAAAAAAAAGGTTTTTGTCGCGGTTGCCGCGTAATTATTGTCGCCTCGAACGGCGCACAGTGGGAAAAGAGCACTTTTTTGGGCCGAAAATCAGCCTACATCTCAATTTTCATGAAGGATCACACTTCAGAGTAGAGTTGCAAATTTTACGAATTTGTTATTTAATTATTTGTTATTTAACCTTAAATTTGCAATTGGTTATATTTGCTATATTTACTTAGCCCCATTCATCGATATTTCTTCACAAATGTGTAGAATTAGTAAAGTTACTTTTTTGGATAAAAATATAGAGTATCAATTTTTAATTTTGAACAAGCTCCAAATAATATTAATAATAGTTAATACTTTCAACAATTTATATGAAGAAATTCACTTATTTGGCATATCTATACTTCCAAAAATATTCTTTCCTGTTGAATAATTAATTTCTATCTGGAGAACAAGAATATTACACATGAGAGTTCAATGAAACATCGTTTATCATTGTTATAAACAACTTTTATTAACAGATTCACTTATTTCGCATATCTGAGCATCGAAAATTTTTTTTTCTGTGGAATCATTTATTTTCATCTGAAGCACAAGAATATCACACATGAGAGTTCCATGAAACAACATTTCTCATTGGTATGAACAATTTCTATGAACAAATTCACTTAAATGGCATATCTTTGCATCGAAAATTTTTCGTATGAGTACAAACAAATAAGTATGAACAGCCGCGTTTGTGGCGTGAGCCGCATGTGCTGAGCGCGCCTTTCGAGGCGACAATTGTTTCGCAGCGCCCGCGACAAAAACTTTCTTTTATTACTGTCAGAGTGAGAATTACCAATTTTTTCTTCTTCCAGATGGGAAAATAGTGTTTATACTACACTTTAGTGTTAAAATTTCACTACGATCGGAGGCCTAGAAGTTATAAATAATCAAATTTGTTCAAATAATTCTTTCGAAAAAATTATAATTTTGCAAATTTATTTTGGAAAAAATTCTGATTAGGAAGAGGGAACGCTTCACAACTCTTGTACCAAATTTCATTCGATTATTGCAAACGAGTCGTAGGTTATCAATTTTTCTATGAAAAGTTGCAGAAATCAATATTTTTAGAAATAATGGAAACGGTGCAGTTGTTTGAAGAACGGTTTGAATTGTTTTTTTATGCTATTATGTACAGATTTTTCTGATTGTTGTCACCTTTTAAAAAACCACAAAAATTTCATGGACACATTTGTCGCGGCCTGAGTCAGCTCTAACAATTTTGGATAGTGTCAGTATTTTTGTTGAGGATTCCAATTCTCATTCGAAAATTTATTACATCTTGGAAGAGATATATGATTTCAATCTGGATGAAATTGGAAATCCCCACAAAATTTGGAAGTATTTTAGTGTTTTCCGTTGAACATTTGAATGCTCAGTCCAGAAAATAGAGATTTTCAAGAAAATTTTAAATCATTTTGGGTTCTTTCACATGCTATTATCATTCATCAGGTCTTGTTTTTACAAAATATCGCGATCTACGTATCTTTTTAAATTCCTCTCTTCGAGTTACAGTTCGAAATATTTCGATAAGATGTGTAATTATTCATTAGGGAATTGAGGCTGTGGTTAAGAACTATTATTTCTTTGGTTAAAAGTTCTAATTTGATTTTCAACAATTTCACAAAAAGAATCTTTGATATAAATTTGATCTTTTTTGCTCAAAGTGCAACCGTTTGGTTCAAAATTATTCTTATTTAGTTAAGTATTGATGGTTTTGTTTCAAATACACCTTGATTGATTATATCCAACTGTTGTTGATCCGCAATTAAAATATCTTTCTGTCAAGACTAAAACGACTGCATTTTTCGTTCAGAAATCATTTATTTTATCCAAATTCGACTGTTTTCAACTAAAATAATATTTTCCCATCAATGTAAGCTACACTGGAATTCCGTGACTAGTCCGGTTTCGCCTTTGAGCATCATTCTCGGAAGGAACTCTTTTGGTAAGACTAGTTGCGCAATCCCACACTGTAAAAAAATTTTATGCAACTTCACACCGATTGTGTATAGTTGTAAGAGCCTAGTGTTACATTCCTGGTGTGACTTTCCACATGCAACACCGTAGCGGTGTTGAGGAGAGCGTAACCAACACCAGTCCAGTGCGAGGTTATTTTATACGCCAATGCACACCGGTCCCTACAACACCAACACCGCTCGCAAACACCGCTTCGGTGTGGTGAATAAAGAGAGCACGATGCGCAGGCGCGTTACTCAAATTTCTTTGTTGTCGTTTATCCTCGTCGCCGCATTGTGGGCGCTTGCACGATTCCTCTGAAGTTGCACCCCCACTATCGAAGATTCGAAAAAAAATTTCAGATTTTGAATACCTCTCCAATAGTTTTAGAGTTCTTGATATGTTCGCACCCTGTTAAAGTTTTATATTCGCTGGCTCACTGTTATTGATTGTATACTGTGACCGTTGTTTTGGGTCCAAGTGTGAAGCTCAAGGTGAGACCCCTTTCTCTTGCCTTGTACGGTTTTTAGTGCGGTTTAACTGAGGCAGGTAGTGCTGAGAGAGACATTGAGCTTTCCACATCGTTGAGTCGACATAGCAAGTTGTATTTTTCGTTTTTCAATTATAATACACGGAGGTTTAATTTAATACCAAGTGAATCAGTTACTCATTCCCAATTACACTATTTTATCAGGTTATGGGCCGAGTAAACGCGAGTGTTAAAGTGTTTTTAAAGAGAAAACCACGTAAATCGAGTGCAAGCCTCGTAAGCCGTGTGAAGTGTTTTTTTTTTCAGAGAAAACCACGTAAATCGAGTGAAAGCCTCGTAAGCCGTGTGAAGTGTTTTTCAGAGAGAACCACGTAAATTGAGTGAAGCCTTATTAGTCATGTTTGGAGTTTTTCCTTTTTTTCAAACAGAGAAAAGAAAGTGTAAGTGTTTTGTGTGTATCGCTCAAGATGAGCCTATTAAAGGCAGGTGGAAGTGTGCCAATTACGCACCGATTCAATGGTGCCAACTATCAACTTTGGAAGTTCCACGTGCAAGCACTTCTTCGTAGTCATGGACTCCTTGAAATAGTCGATGGTACTAAGAAGAAACCGGAGAAACATTTCTCCAAATGGGTCAAAAGGGATGGAAGAGCTATGGCCATCCTGATATCAACCCTTGAACCTGACCAAGCACAACTTATTGTGACTGCAAAACACGCAGAAGAAATTTGGGATTCCTTGTCGACTATTCACAGAAAGAAGAGTGACGTCAGCGTTATGACGCTTCACGAGGAATACTTTGCCCTAAAAATGAAAGAGACCGATTCCGTTACCGCGTATGTCTCTACGGTCCTGCAGCTCGCAGCTGAAATAGAGGATCAAGGAAAAAAGTTGTCGGAAAATATCAAGATAGTTCGCATCGTGAGCAGTTTGACGCCGCGTTTCCAAAATTTCCAAACTGTATGGTACAACATGAAAGAAGGTCGTAACCTTAACAGTTTACTGGCAAGGTTAAAGCTTGAGGAAGATCAGCTCAATAAAAATGATAAAGCCGACAAATCTGCAGGTGCCTTCAGTGCAAAAATGCTTACACATCAACACCCTTCAAGTGAAAGAACCTTTGATATCACAGAAAAAAAAGGTCACGCGATGTTTTGGATGCGGACGAATGGGACACTGAGAGCGAGAGTGTTCAAAAAGGAGAAAGGAAAATAGAGATTCTTCGAAAACGTCAAAATCAGAAGACATTCTTTTCTGACAACTAATTCGGAAGTGAAGGCTGCAAAGGACTTCGAGATTTGGTTGGCTGATTCTGGAGCTTCGAAACACATGACCTCGAGGAAAGAATGGTTCCATGATTTTGTTGAAAGTGAGGACAAATGGGTGATTGTTGCCGATAATCGCAAACTACCTGTTCACGGAATGGGGACAGTGTTCGTAGAGGCATGGATAAAGTATCAGTGGGAGCTTCGAAAGATGGAAAATGTATTGTGGGTTCCAGATCTAAAACAAAACTTATTTCCCACGGGAATCGCTACATCCATAGGATACACTCAAATTTCAAGTGGCAAACAATGCAAATTTATAGACAAAGAAAGTGACAGAATAGTAGCTATAGGAATCAAGGACCAAGTTCAGCAATATCGACTCCTTTTTCGGTCATACGTTCCTGAAAGGGCTAACGCCGCAAGAATTCTTACTTTTCAGGGTTAGCACGAAAGACTTAAACACATCAATTCAGCAACTATTAGAGCAATGGTTCAAAATAGAGCAGTGAATGGTGTGGAGGGGACTGACTATACGGAATTTTTCTGCGAGCCATGCAAACTAGGAAAATCCAATCGTGTACCCCATCATCTTCAAGAATCGAGGAATTTACAACCTTGCGAAGGGATTCATTCCAATGTAAGCGGCCCAATATCAACAACAGCAAATGGAGGTTATAGATTCTTTGTAACATTCAAAGACGAGGCCACAGATTATCGACACGTGTATTTGCTTACGCACAAATCCGAAGTTTTCCTTCAGTTGGAGGAATTCCTTTCGTTAGCGGAAAACATTTCTGAGAAACGAGTAAAGTTATTTCGTTCTGACAATGGCACGGAATACGTCAATAACGATGTTAAGAAACTCCTGAGAGATCATGGGATTACTCACGAACTGTCAGCCCCGTACACACCTGAGCAAAATGGCAGAGCTGAACGAGAAAACCGGAATATTCAAGATACGGTCAGAACAATGTTAATAAGTAGCAATTTAAAAACTAGTCTCTGGGGAGAAGCAGTATGTACAGCCGCATACATACTCAATAGAATTCCTACGAGTAGAAATCTGGATAAAACTCCGTACGAGCAGTGGTTTGGAAAGAAACCTTCCCTAGGTCACATGCATCCTTTTGGTACAGTAGCTTACGTCCATGTCCCGAAAGAGGAACGAATGAAATGGGAGCCAAAAAGTGAAAAGATGTACCTAGTAGGGTATGAACCAACATCCAAAAATTTCCGCCTATATAACCCAGAAACAGGGAAAATTGTAGTTAGCTGTGATGTTGATTTGATGAAGGAACCAAATCGAACCGGACCGAACCGATTGGATTTACAATCCAATAAGGATCAGGAAATCAGTCAAGAAGATATAGGAACGCAATCTGCTAATTCACAGACTACTGAGAAGCAGGATTTAATGAAAGACGAGGCCCTTGAATTGAATAAAAGTGCTGATGTGCAAGAACCTCGATATAATTTTCGAAAGAACATAAAACCGCCATCAAGATACGGGGAAACAGCGCTGTCTGCAAGGATGGATGGAAAAGAGCAGTGCAAGAAGAACTAAGTACTTTGGAAGAAAATGATACATGGGATTTGTTGCCTTTGCCAGAAGGTCGTTCAGCTGTTGGATGCAAATGGTTGTTTAAAATTAAGTCTACACCTGGAAGCGATGAAGTTCGAGTGAAAGCGAGACTGGTTGCGAAAGGTTATTCACAAATTAAAGGTATAGATTACAAGGAAACCTTTGCTCCAGTTGTGCGCTACGATTCGATACGCACCGTATTGGCGATAGCAGCAATCAAAGACATGGGAATTGGTCATTTTGACATTAAAACTGCCTTCCTAAATGGCATATTGGAAGAGGAAGTATTCATGGAACTTCCGGAAGGTCTAGTGGCCAATCAAAAGAATATTTGTTGTCGATTAAAGAAGAGTCTTTATGGATTGAAGCAATCGTCGAGAGTGTGGAATACGAAATTCACAAACTGTCTGGAGGAACTTCATCGTTTTCAAAGCAAAGCAGATTCCTGTGTTTTTACTGGTAAAATAGATCATGAAATCGTCTATTTGATAGTGTACGTCGATGACGGTTTAATAATATTGACGTCCAAAGAGATCCAAGAAAAGGTACTCAAGCACCTTGCAGCCAATTTCGAAGTAACTCAAGGAGACGGAGATTACTATGTTGGCATCCAAATCACGAGAAACCGTGTGAAACGTGAGATACACCTTTGCCAAGAATCTTATATTGAAAGAATATTAGACAGATTGAACATGACGGATGCTTATCCCAACAATATACCAGCTGATCCAAATGTTTTCTTGAGAAAAGCGAATAATATTGTGGAAATAAATTTACCCTATCGAGAAGCCGTGGGGTCCCTGATGCATGCTGCGACAGTTACGGACCCGACATTTCATATGCAGTGGGAGAAGTCAGCCGCTTTATGAGTAACCCTGAGGATAGCCACGTAGCAGCAGTTAAGCGGATCTTCAAATATCTGAAGAAATTTCCTAAACTGGGAATAGTATATAGTGCCAATGAGCCAATTCTCAATGGATATACTGATGGAGATTTCAGTAGAGATATTGATACTAGAAAATCAACTACAGGTTTTGTCTTTCTGTTAGGAGGAGGTCCGATTACGTGGAGAAGCCGCAGACAGTCAACTGTAGCATTATCAACCACGGAGGCTGAGTTTGTAGCAGGATGTGAAGGCACCAGAGAAGCAATTTGGATTCGTCAATTACTACAGGACTTGGAGGAAGACATCAAACAAGCCACTCCCCTTTTCATAGACAATCAAAGCGCAATCCGACTCATCAAAAACCCCGAAGTTCATGGCAGAACAAAGCATATTTATGTCAAAACGTTTTTCATAAGAGAAGCTGCTCAGTCCGAAAAAATACTCGTCAAGCATGTCCCGAGTAGTGAACAAATAGCTGATGTTTTTACCAAGCCGTTAACAAATGACAAATTTAAACGAATGTTACCAAATTAGGATTAAGAGCCGTAGATTAATTGTGAAGCTATTAAGTGACCAGCGAGTGAGAGTGTTATAGTTTTATATTCGCTGGGTCACTGTTATTGATTGTATACTGTGACCGCTATTTTGGGTCCAAGTGGGAAGCTCAAGGTGAGACCACTTTCTCCTGCCTTGTACGGCTTTTGGTGCGGTGTGACTGAGGCAGGTAGTGCTTAGAGAGACTTTGAGCTTTCCACATCGTTGAGTCGACATAGCAAATTGTATTTTTCGTTCTTCAATTATAATACACGGATGTTTAATTTAATACCAAGTGAATCATTTACTCATTCCCAATGACACTTTCCCAAGAGTTCTGGAGTTCTCAAAGAACAGAATTTCAAGAAACCAAAAAATCTCAAAGTTAGAACACTTACAAATTACAAAATATTGGCGAATTTTCGAATAGTGACATTTTTGGCAGTTCCAAGAGTTCTGATTAGAGTTCTGGTTTTTCAAAGGAGGATTCTACAAAAAATGGTCATGGCACTTTTCAATAGAATCAAAATTGGGAGTACAGCACTTTGAAAATGAACAAAAGCTTTTGAGTTTTTAAATTTTGACAGTTCCGAGAGTTCTGATTAGAGTTCTTGTTTCAAAAAGGAGAGTTCAACAAAAAAGAATGTGCTAAAAAATTTGAACCTTCAAATGAATGAAATTCCTGCTGATGTCCTTGTGGATTAGAAATAAAGCCAAAATATTCATTTATTTCCATTGCAAATAGTATATTACGAAAGAAACTTGAAATACATTAGTCAGAATAGTTAGAGCAATATTTGAAGTAGAATGAATTTTAAATAGAATGAAATTCGGAAGAACTACATCACTTTGAAAATGAACAAAAAATTTTGAGTTTCGAAATGCTGACAGTTCGAAGAGTTCTGCTCGTAGTTCTGGTTTCTCCACAGAAAGCTCTACAAAAAAGATTCGTAGCACTTTCTAATAGAATAAAAATTGGAAGAACTACAGCACTTTAAAATCAAACAAAAAATTTTGAATGTTGAAATTTTGAAAGTTCGAAGAGTCCTGAACTGAGTTCTGGTTTTTCCACAGAGGGTTCTACAAAAAATAATGTGCTTGAAGTTTTGAACGTTCAAATGAACGGCATTCCTGCTGATGTCCTTGTGGATTAGAAATAAAGCCAAAATATTTATTTATTTCCATTGCAAATAGTTAATTACAAAAGAAACTTGAAATACATTAGTCAAAATAGTAGTTAGAGCAATATTTGAAGAGTAAACAAAATTTAGGAAAAATATTTCGTTCTACAAAAAAGGTTCATAGCGCTTTTAGATACAATGAAAATTGGAAGAACTGCATCACTTTGAAAATGAACAAAAGTTTCCAAAGTGCTGTAGTTCTTCCAATTTAAATTTATATAATTTAAATATAACATATAATATGACATGTAATATGTTAAGCTGAAACTACAAATGCCGAATGTAAAACAGTTTTTGAATATCAATTTTTACCGACAAAAGCTCAACAATAAACAGGACATTTGAATTTAATATTCAGAGCAGATAAATCTTTTAATGAAATGGAATTCAATAAAGTCATAAGATGAGTTATGATGACGAAAGTAATAATTCGTATTATTGAAAAATGGTTGTAAATTTTGTTGAAGATTTTGCTAAAAATTGAAATTATCATAAATGTATAGAATCAGCGAAAGGGCAAGTATATTTACACTTTGATATATAAAACGGACCTTTTAAAAAATATGGATTTGAATTCCTGTTATACAAAATTTTGTATAATTATTTTAGTGCCAAAAATATAGCTCAACTAGAGCTATTATATTATATGTTAATATACCTATATTATATCATTCTCAAAATGTGAAATTATTCGTCAATTTCTTATACAAATGTTATATATTTATTAAATACATAAGTCACACATAATTTATGTCGAAAGTAATCATTTTTAGTATCAAAAAGGGTTGTAAATTTTGTTGAAGGTTTTACTAAAATTTTAAATTATCATAGATGTATATACTCAACGAACGGATAAGTATATTTACACTTTGAAATATTAAACCTTCCTTGTGAAAAATATGATTTTTAATTTCTGTTTTACAAAATTGTTAATAATAAATTTAGTGCCAGAAATATAGCTCAACTTCTTCAAAACAATACATTTTTGGAATAGAATGTATGGAAATGCCAATTCAATTATTAGTAGAATAATGAAGATAATTTTAAATTTCGATGTTAAAGTTCGGTTATTTACGATAAAACACGGAATAAAATCTTGTTGATTTTTCATTCCTTTTTTTCGTTTGACAGTAGTTGAAAGTCAAAGGGTTAGATTAGTGATTTTTTACAGTGCAGTGTATGTTAATTTCAGTTGAGAAATAATTTCTATTAGAATTTAAATTTTGTCTATGAATCTGAATCTTTCGTTGAGGTTTCCAACTATTTTAGGAGAAATGGAACTTTTTTATTAGAAACCCATCTTCATTGGTTAGAAATTTTAGTTAGTGTTCCAACTGCATTCAAAGAATATTTTTCCTCTTAGAAGATTTAACTATTATTTCTTTCAATGAAACTGTTTATTGTTGGATTCCATAATCCTTCGTTTGCAAATTCGATGATTTGCTTCAAAATTTATCACATTAGGGGATTCAGGCAGTGTAAAAAGTTTGTAGAATAGCATAACAATGCTTTTTGAAGTACTCTGAACGGCGACTAGACTTCTTATAAACGAATCTAATATTTTTACCTTCGAAAAATCTCAACAGACAATTCGACAATTCGACAAAAGATCAATAAATGTACTCAAGGAAAAAGATTTATCATGCCAAATGTATCGTGCCTTTGGTCACCCTGATAACCCAATTACGAACTATTGACTATTGGAGTGTAAAACGTGCAGGGTTTAGATAAGCCAAGAATCAGCCAAGCGGCAACTTCATGAGCACCAGCTGATGTCACCATTCGCTTTTGCTGACAAAAACGGGAAGATACGGGAATCTTGGATTTTTTCGTCCCATAGATCTCAGAACTAATTTCCACAATGCTGCTTCTGCAAGAACTGAACACAAGAATCAATTTTCATGAATCTCTTATCTCTCTTGATATGTTCCTCCAATGGATTGAAAAATCTTTGGTAAATAACGATCGAAATAACGAATTATCTTCGCTTATTTGAGAGCTGGATAAGAAGATGGACTTTAACTCTCCAGGAATAAAATAAAGGAATAAAATTCAGGACATTCAGGAATGAAATTGAGGAAAGAATCAATCTAAGTGCAGAAAAAAGATATGGTGATGCAAACGAAGGGTCACCTACTTGAAAAAATCTGCCCGCACACATTCTAATCTCGTGATTCGCGCGCGGCTCGCTTCGCTCGCCAGTTTGAGCGCGCCTGTGGCGTGCGACTTTGGTATCTCGCGCTTTGCGCTCGATGGTAATCTCACCTCGCACTCCGCGCTCGGTCATGAATTTACCTCGTGCTACGCGCTCGGCTTTTGTACCTCCCTAGAGTTGTATAAAGCTTGTGAAACTCGAAAGCGAAATGTCGAGCACATTAATTTGATGAGTGTGGATTCTCTTTTGCAAAAGCTTCTCCAGCTTCAACAAAAACATTCTTATCACGTGTCTCGTGCTGCGCCCTCGATCAAAGTTTGTCCAAAACGGTGGAGCAGTTTGGTTGCCTAATTGTGTTCACATGGTGTGTAGTTTTTTCAGAAACTCGATGAACCATTTTTCTCTATGAATCTTCTGTGTTAGCCTTAGTCATTTTTCCGAATATTTTATTATTTCAGTTTAATAGGTATATTTTCTAATTGAAATGAAAAATAAATATCCTGTTGAAGAAGCTGATAACACATCCAAAGATATTTTCCTGGTAATGAACTTGCATCTATCTGATTTTTCTTAAGCTTGTGTCGATTATCCAAAAGTTCATTTTTTTCATTTTTATATACTTTTTTATAAATGAATCAAAAATCATTTGTCGCATCAAAATTTCAGTTTATTTACATTTCCCCATACCTTAAATATTTTGACCAAAAAATGAATCTTTCTATTTTTCACTATTTTCTGTGCGACCAAAATTTGAATTTTCGATTTTTTGAGAGATCTCGAAATGTTGTAAAGATCATCCTGGAGACTCTCGAAAAGAAACTTTTTTTCTCCAAACTTTTTTTCGTATCTTGCGTTCTTTGCGTGAAAATTCTCATTTTCTTTTATATTCTTAACTTTTGAAAATATCACAACCCTGACAATTTTTTTTTCATCAAAAGAAATCATGAGGATAAATTGTTTCATTTATCACCTACTTCAAGAAACCGTGCTTGCAATTTTTGAGTCTTGGCAAAAAAAAATTCAAAAAAATTTTCAAAATGCTTCCCCTCTTTGATTTTTTATCCGAAATAGCTAGTTAACGAACTCGACCTATCTTTTTGGTCCCTCAAAATGGGTGCCAAAGCACGATCGAATATGATAATTCTTTCGAAAGGTATCGAGTTCACAAATTATTTTTCATTTTTTTTTGTTGGATCAAAAATGGTTCATTCGATTTTTTGAGAAAATTCAAAAATTCGTCTTCACAATCTTGTAGGGTTCCCAAGGAGAAACATTTTTGCTCTTTGACTTTCTCTTCAATCTTGCGCTATGTGGCTGGAAATTCTTATTTTCTTTTATATTCTTGAATTTTGAAAATGTCACAACTATGACAGATTGTGGAATTTCTCATTTCTATATTTTTGAAATTTGAAAACGCTACAACTCTGTCAATTTTTTTTTTATAAAAAAGAACCCTAAGGATGAATCGTTCCAGTTTTGACTTACTACAAGAAACCGTCCTTACAATTTTTGGGTCTTGGCAAAAAAAGTCCAAAAAAATTTTCAAAATGCTTCCCCTCTTTTATTTTTGATCCAAAACAGCTGGTTAACGAACTCGACTTGTATTTTCTGATCTTCAAAATGGGTGCCACAGCACGATCAGAAATGATCATCCTTTGGAATGTTATCGGGTTACAGATTATTTTTCATTATTTTTTGTGCGATCAAAAATAGAATTTCCGATATTTCGAGAAAATTCAAAAAGTCGTATTCACCATCTTGTAGCGCTCCCAAAAAGAAACATTTTTGCTATTTGACCTTTTTTTCAATCTTGCGTTATTTGGCTGAAAATTCTCATTTTCTTTTATATTCTTGAATTTTGAAAATGTCACGACTCTGACAGTTTTGTTTTTATACAAAAAAAATCATGAAGATAAATTGTTTCACTTTTTACCTACTACAAGAAACCGTCCTTACAATTTTTGAGTCTTGGCAAAAAAGAGTCAAAAAAAATTTTCAAAATGCTCCTCCTCTTTCATTTAGGATCCAAAACAGCTGGTTAACAAACTAGACTTGTCTTTTTGGCCCCTCAAAATAGGTACCAAAGCACGATCGAATATGATCATTCTTTCGAAAGTTATTGAGTTCACAGATTATTTTTCATTGTTTTTCGTGCGATCAAAAATGGGATTTTTGTTTTTTGAGAAAATTTCAAAAATCGTATTCACAATCTTGTAGGGCTCCAAAGAATAAACATTTTTGCTCCCTGAATTTCTTTTCAATCTTGCGTAATTTGGCTGATTGTGGAATTTCTCATTTTCTATGATATTTTTGAAATTCGAAAATGCCACAAATCTGTCAATTTTGCTTTTATCAAAAAAAAAAACCCTAAGGATAAATTGTTTTTTCAGTTTTGACTTACTACGAGAAATCAATGGCACCCGAGGGGTTCCTCGATATAATTCAGCTGATGCTTTGATCAAAACCCCAAGTCCTTTATCGTTATGGTTCCAAAGAGTTTGAGGGTGTGAATCCTCCCAAAAACCCAGAGGAATCAGACAGAGTTGCACCCGAAGGGCATCTCAATATAATCCCCCTAATGCTTCGACCAAGGACCGGAGAACTTGATCGTTGTACGTTCAACAATATTTAAAGAAGTCCTACAAGAGGAATAATTGAAACACTTTCATGACAGAGAGCCGATGGTGAAGAAAGTCGAATAAAGAGTCGAGAAAACTGCAAATCCACTAATCCAATATATATATATATATATATATATATCTTTATTCTGAAGATCCGTTGTCAGATTTTCGAAGTGATCCGTATAGCAAGCGTTTAGATGAGACGCGTACAAGCTGTGGCTTATTTAGTAATATATAAAAATTTGAAATAAATATCCATAAAAATATTCCTGATTTGTTCATAGAATAATATGATAGAATCATTAAAGGAAGAGGATGGTATGAAAGTAAAGTGGTAAGAAAAATATCATTCCGGAGTTACTGGAGCACGCCATGGTCATAAAAATTTTTATGGACGTGCGTCATCCGTCGGCACGTGCTCCAGTCGTGATTCATAAAACGTATGTTGAGTAAGGCTCGTCAAGATGAGAATCGAGAAGCCAAGTTAGAGTTTTGGAAAGCATTGGCAGGGACGGGAAATTGAGGGTTTTCAAGTCCCCCGGTTTTCTATGTCGTGACGTATATCAAAAGTTCATCTAACATTCTTGTTTCCCCATTTTGAAGCAATGATTTCTGGATTTATTGGGTATGTCACACAATGTGTCGTCACTCGTTCACAAGTTTTAAAACATTGCCTTCTTGTTATTCTCATAAATTTACTATGCTGAAAATAATTTGTGTGGAAACTGCAATGATAAAACTTCATATTTGATGCTGTGATTTAATTTCAAATATGGCTATTTTTACACTTTTTGGAGATCTACATTCATTCTCTAGCATACTACTTTTTTGTTTGAGATTTGCACTTAAGGAAAGTTAATTTCATGAAAGGCAGACACCAAGAGGAACGGATTGATTCATTATCAGATCACGCTGCGCGGAGCAATAAAATGGGGTGTAGAGAGAGAAAAAATATTTAAGTCGTGAGCGTGTCTCTTTCTAACTAAAGCTGATTGGTCGAGAGCGTTTTCGATGGGTGGAGCCCAATGAAGCACAGGACCATGCCCCATATCGCAAATGCCCCAAAAATGTAACATTCGTTGTTCCTGTCAAAGTTGATTATTTTTTAGAATATAATGTCAATTATTCTTAGAAATGGTAAGAGCCTGTGCGGGTTGTAGGCGTTATGGAGACGTGTATACGGGTTTATATTCCGACGTAAGTAAAGTTATTATATAGTAAAATAAAAAATGTCACAATGAAAACGCAACCTTGAAATATTTACCCATGCAAATAATGAATTTTCAACCAAAACAAAATTTTTGTGAAACGATACGCTCTAATTTCCCTTACTTTTTCATTCAAGACTACACATCATCTCAATCATTTGAAAATTATATGACACTATTTTTCAAATATCTGACACTTTTTACAATATTTTTGATTTCTTAAAATGAGTCCGAGACTCTGAGACCTGTGCAAGATAGTTCTTTGTGCATGTAAGCTTTCATCGAAATGTTAAACAGAAATATTTTTACCTTCACTCAAAACCTCGAATCCGTTAATATTTATTTTCTTATATATATTTATTCTTCGTCAAAAGATTATAATTAAAGCACTTTCAATCAGATCGCAAGAATAATTCAAGTTGCCAAGTTTTTTTTTAAGTTAAATGAAACAGGATATTTTGCAAGTGTGTTTTTGAATTTTCAATTAACTATAACTACATATTTAAAGTCTATTATTTATAATAGTCTGCATACAAAATTAACCATAGGGAGTATTAAGGCCTTGTGCAGGGCCTCCGATTCACTTGAGAGAGTCCTGGAATATATGAAGGGCGATCGACGGCTCGGATATTTTTCTCTCTTTTCAAACCCCATTTCCATTCTTCCTACAGCGTTATCGGTCCGTTTCTATATATACGTCGATGGACAAACATTAGGCACTTCAGGGACAACTTCTGATTCCAATTGTGTGAAGGCTGTTGGAGGGGGAAATTCACAACTCTTCCTCGAGAGATTTCAGGTAAATAAACGTGGCCTATTTTCAAAATGGTATAAATAGATTCATTGGAAGCATCACTAATTCAAACGTTTCATAATTGTAGTGAAGTTACTAACCTATTAACTGCAACGTGAGTTTAAGAGTCATAAGAAGATAAAACATTTTTCTGAAGATTACAGAGGAAGAAGATTGTGAGTACGCATCCATTCTTTGGAAAATATTTAGTTTTATTTCTAATCAAAGTCCATTCAAATATTATACGAGCTTAGACGCAGCAATTTGGAAAAATGTAATATTGCAGTAACGATTTTTGGAGGGATCAGGAATTTATTCAAAATGAGTTGATGAATTCTTGATGGATTCTCAGGAATCTAGTTCGCAAATATTTGATATAAAAAAAAAACATTCAAAGTTGAGATCTATCAGGGATCATAGTTTTTTACGCGATTCTTTTTGCCCTTAAGATCGGTGACGTAGTTTTTAGACAAACTTTCATTGTATTATAATTTTTAATTTCAAGACGAACGTTATTTTCATCGATATCTACCCAATAATTTTTCAAGTCTTCATATCTTGAAGAGACTGGATGAATATCAATACTCAATTCAAGTATGACAAACAGAAACGATCATTTTAAAAAAATTTTTTACTTTTGAATAGATATAGTATAATTTGTAACCTCAAATGGAGAATTTCTAAAAAAAAAATGGAACGGAAATATTTATTCTTCCAAATATTTAAATTCTCTACGTAGTTATAGAAACTCGAAGGGGAAGAGACAAATTTTTATCGGAAGAATTAAATTTAAAGTTGAATAGACAAATTACACAGCGCCACAGAAAAGTGGGTTGTACTATGGAGCAGAGTAGTCTCATCTGATGGATTTTGGATCGCTGAATCTGAATCCATGGTCTGGATTCCGAAATTCGTGAACGTTGATATCTAACCTAAAAAAACTTTTTTTTCTTGCTTTTTTCGCACTGAAAAATATGTAGAAAATAAACTCGTGCTTTTCTTCTAATTTGACCGTAGGTTTTGGTAAGGCGTCGAAAAATACGTAAGATATGTCTCTTTTAGTCTGCTGGGCCCAATACTTTGTGGCAGGGGAGATACTGTACAGAGAATAATGATGTAGAATCTCACAGAAAGAAATTTAACACTTTTGCCAGTTAGAGGAGTCAATTTATATGGGTTATGGATTGCTTAATCCATATCCGTTGTCAGGATTCCGAGATTAGTGACCTAACCTCAAAAAACTCTTTTCTTTCTCTGATTCTTCTCGCATTAAAAGATTCACGTAAGAACAATTTGTCGTGGAAAACGTCGAGGGCCTGGCCAGCTAGTCTAGACACTGTCAAGTTTCTGTAAAGGTGAACTCGCAAGGTCTGAACATGGGCTGTTACGCCAAAATCACAAAGTTTCTATCCGGGTTAGCTGTACAGTACCTTTTCATCAATATATAAAAGCCACTGTCCAGGCTACGTTAGCAGGACCCTCGAGAAAATTCTCTAAATTTATTTTAAAGGGGGGAGATCTAAAAGAAACGTGTACTCCATCACATTGTTGAATGAACAATAATGTTTTATTGTGCATTAATGCAATTAGTTCAGCAATCAGCATCAATGCAAAAGTCTTTTCCGAGAACACTTTCCCTTGCGTCAAACATTTAGAACCAATGACCTCTCAAAAAATACAAAAGTAGTTTAAAAGTATTTACACATAAATATAATAACTCTGAATAAGTATCAAAATAGATATTACCAAAGATGGAGTTGCAAAAACGTGTACAACGTTTTTGAATGTGCATACTTTAAAAGTTTCAATCGATTCCTTATTTTGTAAAAGCGTTCGGAAAAATTTCAGCGATTTTAATAAATTTCTAAACATTTCGGTTGTTTTCAAGGGCATGCGATACTTTGAAAATATCGAGTTGAGGTTTCTGCAATTATCTTTCCGGAATAATAGTCAATCGACTATTTTCTTAGGATTGAAAAAAAATATTTTTAAAATGAAGCTGCAGGAACCTTAACTTGATCATTTCTAAGCATCACATGCTCTTAATAATTTCAATAGGTTTCAGAAGATTTTTTGAGGGTTTTTTTTACAATTTATAGAGGATTTTGAATATTGATAACGGATTCAGCAAGTACTCAAAGTGTATTAGAAAATTTTCTCAAGTTTATAAAGATTTTTGTGGATTGCAAAAGATTCCCAAGGAGTTTCAAGGAACATGTTCATGATCCCTAAAGATTTTGGAGTATTCTTCATTATTCACAAAAATGGGCAAGGATTACAAAACATTCTTGTGGTTTCAAAGTGTCATTCAAAGGACAGTTTAATTCAAGACAGATGAAGATGTCGCTCGAGAAGAATCAGAAACTATATCGGGTACATTTTACAAATCACTTTCATCTTGAAGACTCAATTGTTCCAATTTTTTCTGCCGAAACGCCTGCTGCACAGCCTGTAGTCAGTAGTGTTACCTCTGTATCTTCATTTGCATCTGTTGTAAACCCGTACTCTTGTCTTGTCAGCACTTCTAACCGATCAAGAGCCTGAGCGCAAGTTTCTGAAAATACTTAAAACTTAAGTTTCAAGAGAAAAAAAAGTTCGAAAAAATTAATAAACTACACGAATTATTTGACCGTTGGTTAGAGAACGAATAAATTGTACTATAAACACTTTCCAAATACATGCATGCATTTTCGAGATGTTTCATTATTTTATTATATTATCATATGCAACTGCTTGTTTTTATATTTTTTGTTCAAATACTGATTTTTTGATCATTCTATTCATTGAGAAGTTACAATAAAAAAAAGTTCCATTAACCATGAAACTTGCTAAATAGATCATTTCTTTACAATTACAATTTTTTCGTGATACAAAATTGTCCTATCTTTTTCAAACGATAGAATTATTTGAAATCATCCAGATTATTGAGAGAAAAGTAATTATGATAAATGAAAATATATAAAGAAATACTCTATTTCTTTTGTAAATAAATTTCATTAAGGAGACAGGGTATTATAATATTTCGATATTTTCATTTATCATGATCATTCTGACTCTAATAATCATAAGCTTTTAGAATTCATGAGCTAACAGTGGATAAAATAGCACCATTTTCCAAAAACCGATTAGAGGAATAATATACATATGCATATTCATCCATACAATTATTTGATTTCTCACAGAATGTTATTAAAATTAGCCGTAATTGCTGTTTCCGTGGGCCGGATGAGAAAATAATCCTAAAATTTGTAGAAATTTTCAAAAGATGGTATTATTTATTTTCATGTTTGAAAAAAAAATTTACCGGCATGTCCTCTTATTTCGATTTCGAAAATTGGCCAATCATCTAGTGGTTCTTCGAAGTCTTCAACTATTCTGTCAAGTTTTTGCGTCTTAGTTTTTGTATAAGGTTTTGGCATAAAACGGGTTACAAATTTTCTACTGCTTTTTTCATAATCTATCCACGTTGATGAAAAAATTTCGATTTCAATATTGCCACCATCTCTACCTTCTTCGGGAAAAATCTTTACTAATTGGTATTTGCGTTGAAGCCTATCAATCTTTGAGAAAGACATTCTGTAAAGCAGAGACATTTTTGAAGTAAAAAACACTGATCACATCAAGGTACCTGAAGGTGAAACATTGTAAAGGGTCTATTTCTTATAAAAACGAGATGAACAATGAAATTTTAATACTTGGAGAAATATTGTTTTGGATTTACGGAATATGAGTTAACTGTATGGAAAAAACAATCAATAACCTCACTTTTTTTGGAATGTTACGATTTATGAAAAAATATTTACGAATGCGATCCCTACCTGCTTTTTCACTGTTTTGATTCAACGAATCCGAAGTAACACTTTTAAGAATAATTATTACTGTTAAAACAGTTTGTCCGATAAAAAAGTTGCAAATTACGACGATTTCTTCAATCTACGCGATCACGAGGTGTGATTTGGAATAGCAATTTTTATCGCATGTGTGGCATAGTTGCCAACTTAAATCAGTGATCCCAACTTGGGCATGTAAGTATTGCGCTTGCCCGGCGCAGCGGTCCTCATTAGCCGCCGTTTGGAGCGTCATTCAGAGCGGGTGAAATTAACTATTATTGGAAATAAGACAGATATTTATTATAATTCGCAATTTAATGTCAGGAATGACATTATTTGAATTTAAGGTAAGGAATAAAATAATAATGCTTATATTTGGTGAATAATAGATCATTTTTGCGGAATGCAAAGGTGTATCTTTTTATGGTCGAGCTTTACCTCGCTGCTTTTTTACCATTCGATCCTCCATTTCTAAAAAATGAATAATGACAATTAATTACAATAAGCAAAATTTTATGTAATGATCAGGGGCTGTGACTTTGATCATTTTTGTCTTTTCTTCTAGTCTCAAAAAAAGTATATAATTGCATAAATTTTTAAAAACAAAAAATAATGCTACGAAAACAGCTACAAAATATCAGATTGTAAATGTCAATGATAATTTCTGATCTGCGTTATGGCAGCTCTGATTGTAACAATATTCTTTTAGGTAATGTTAAGAGGTTAGGAAATATATCTGTAAACTTAACCATTGGTACTGTTCACTGTACTGTATAACGTAATAGAATCTAGATTTATATTTGGTAAGAGCTTTTAATGTTCAAGTCATAAAAACTGTGTGGATTTTAAGAAAAAAATGCAAAAAAACGTTAAGTGGTACTGCTGCACATCCATATTCTAAAATTATCATCATTTTTTGTGGCATTGACGATTTTCATTCAATTTCACTAGTAGAAATAAACGAAGAAACTTTAAATTGCATCAACTTTGCACTTACATTTCAACAAATAATATGCAAAGTATAACTAACCCCTAAAACTTGTAAGTGTCACCCAGGCTAAGCACGGTCCAACACTACCGCGGCTGTCGAAGCACTGAAACGCTTGCAGTGCTACCGACTTGGTGAACTTAATCGCTTGATGAAAATGGCATCCTAGTCATATCCATACTATTTATTCTGGGCGCTAGTGACAGCAGGGGCGGCGTAACGTGTGTTGTATGTGTGGATAAATCCACACCCGAAAGTTCAGTGGTGTGGAAAATCCACACCCGAAATCGTAGATCCTTCTTTGACAACCCCCCTCCCCCCATAACCTAATCTAAACCTAGAATTTTCAATCACTGAAAATCCACACCCGGCCAGAACCTGTTTCGCCGCCCCTGAGTAACAGTAGAGTATTTCTGAAAGAGGCTCGGGGTTTTATGGCATTTTTTTATGTTTTTGAGGTCGCTGAATCGAAATTTTGAGGTAATGCGGTCGCATTCCTGTCAGGTTTTGTTTAAATCGCAATTGTTTAAACAAATAGTTGAAAAATGTTTTTTTCGAGCTAAAACAATTTTTCTCAGCAAATATGGATCATTTTAAGAAAAAACGATCACTTGCATTTTTTACATGAAGTGCATTGTTCAATAGTTATTAATTTGTTAAGGTCGAAAATTCAACGTTATTCGTCAACTTTGTAAGTTCAAAACTTTTGACCTATTGCATATTTTTACAAAATTAAAAAACTTGCTTCTTCCTGAAGGAATACCGTGTGATCTGATATGCTTTATGATGGAATTTTACCATTTTAACGTTAAGTTATCCGCGATTGAAAAATGGCGATTTTATCATGTTTTCTCTAGTGCCCACCAATGCCAAGAAAACATGATAAAA
>WSXT02168538.1:0-23414 GCA_011762715.2 Neuroterus valhalla | reverse complement strand
ATTGAATGCTCGCATACCTATTTCTGAGGGTATTTTTCCAAACTTTCATCTACTTGTTCACTTTCCTGTCTCTTCTGATAATGTCTGCGGTTAGTTTTGATTGATAGCAAACATTTTTTATGGTAGGAAGTCAACTTTTTCTGTTCAAGGTCTGGTAAAGAACTCATAAAATTTGTAAAAAAAATAAACTCGGATGTCGGGTGTGACCCTACAGTAAGCTTTTTAATTGAATAGGCTAGATGGCTACAGATATCGGAAGATATCCAACTGTACTCTGAAAAGACTAGGATCAAGTACGTGCAGTATAACGCATTCCTTCACTGCATGCGATGGAAAGGAACCAACCAATTTGTCCGGACCATTTCCATACTATTGAATTCATAATTTCTCAAGAGGAAAAAATACTGTGTGCAAAAGGTAACCTTATGACGAAATCTCTCTGGCCTCGAAATGTTATTGTTCAAATTCTGAATAAAATAGTCTGTAAAAATTCGAAACGCATATGTGTTTATTTCAAAATATAGAAGTGAGAGCATTATCGCTACAAAAAAATAGGATTCAAGGAAAATATCTATTTCCCTACCCAATTTTTCATGATAGAATTTTATATTATTGTCAGAGGTCTTGTTTGGAAGGAAGTCAGTCAAATCATATAAGGATAAAAGTAAGGTCTAAGAAAAAAATTTGGAAAATAATCAATCCTCTCACGTTTCAAATCTTATCATAAGAAATAATATTTCCCTAATTTTTAAATGAACCCCAATATAAAATTATTGTTCTGAAATAACTGTTCTGAAAAATTAACAATTAGGGCCGTATGAACCATCTTCCATGTGATTCTCGTCTGTTCGCGCATTGGCGGAATTCCGTGCTTGGGTATTGTCCGCTCTCAGCTTACGGAATTGGGCAAAATTAAGGGCGTGGTCAGTGCCTCTCTCGAAATCCCTTAAACCATAACGTCTACGACCGACATCCTCGGAAAGTTCATCATCGGGATACTATTCTTCAGGATTTAGATTTATATGTTATTAAAAAGCTTTCCGATAATGTATCGAAATGTATCAGCATAAGCATACAGTAACTTGAACGTAGATTTTTTTCCAATCCCCTTGTTGACTGAACGTCATCTCTGCCAAGGCCACAATTACTGAGACTTACACGTGAAACATGTAAACGTTCTCTTAAACTTTCCTTTTCTAAAAGCGCACATTTTTTTCAAATTGTCCAATTCGAAATGCTTCAATATTTTAATGTTTAATCTATTGTTCGAATGAAGATTCACAATTATATAGGCTCCATATAAAACATGGGACAAATATGAGCCTCTCCAAGTTTTTAATTTAAGGTTTAAAGTTGATGAAGGCTCAAAAATAAAATGCGGTAATTTTTGTTTTGAAATTATAAGTTCTGCTACAATCATTTTCTTCCTTCAAAACTACCTGAGATCTAAATATTTTATTAGTCCAACTATATGAATTCGTGAAATCAGAGTCAACCAAAATATCCGAAAAAAACCATTACGAAACTTATGAAGAAACTTAATCTACCAAGTTCCCCACAGAAATCTGAAAATACATTCTAAAAATCCACTTTAGAATAAGACATCTTAGCGATACATAAATAATTTTCTGGAACATCTTATTTTGAGAGTGATGATATAATCTGATACCGGCAAGTTCTACAATGTCTGTTAGGGTTTTTGAACATTTATGCTGAAATATATCTCATTATGGATAATTTTTACCAAATTACAAGGACAACTGTGATCTCATGAATTCATGTACTTGATAGATTTATTGCTCCGCAGTTGTTTTGGTCGACTTTCATGTATTTCTGTGATAAGAGAAAACGATCAGTTATTCCAAATTATTTAATTTTAGGTGTATGACATCAAATCTTGAAAACTATTCAAAATAGTAAAAATGTCTTCGAAATGGAACGAGAATCTGTTGCTACTTATTCCTTGTAAAAATTTGAACTCAATCGGTATGCTATATTAAGATCTTCAGGGAAGCACACTGTTATCTGAACTTTGCGCAGGTTGACAATTAGTATTCTTCTCGAGGGGCTATTCACTGAAGAATTCGCATGACTAACGCCCATTAACTTATCGAAAATCCTTAGGTCGTCCCTATAGTAGTCAGTGAAACTCTCGGTTAGTTTTGTTAGTCTTTGGTAAGTCTCTAATGATTCTCTTGTACTTCGTGGCTTGTCGGTGGACTTCAGATACATGATCACGATCGAACTCGGACCAAAGCGTCTGATATGATCATACGAAATAGATCTCTTTTCTGTTTACATCGCACGTCACCGGGAGAATTTGCATTGAAATTTGTGTTTTGATGCAATTGGATCATTTTTTATTTGTTAAATGATGTATTGTGTTGTGATTAGCTGCTATATAGACTGCAGAAATGATTTACATACAGTGAACCCAACGTGGAAAATAACATATTGAGAGGTTACCGGAATTTGCCTACTTCTAATAAATATTGCAGTTGATATTTGTATACATTCACGCTCTGAAGAATATTTTGAGTATTCTCATTTTGTATGGAATATTCGTATTTGATATTACTATATAATCACGGCTTTCCTGAATTTCATCATTTAACTTGCAATTTTCAATTTGATAACTTGAATTGATCATCAATAAAGTATCATTTTTTTTACAGAGGATAAATTTTCGAAAAACATTTTCTTTATTCAAAATTCATACTACTGAGAAATATTTTTTTAATATATGTTCTATTAAATATAGTGTCGTTCTACAGAGCTTAAATTTTCGAAAAACTTGTTCTTCTCTCGAAATTCATATGACTAAGAATTATTTTTTCATATACGTTCTTTTAAATAAAGGGTCGTTTTACAGAGGTTAAATTTTCGAAAAACTTCTTCTTCATTCGAAATTGATATAACTGACAATTTCAAATTGGAAGAATTTTAATGGGAGCATCTCTTGAACGTAGTCACTAGTCGTCCCTACGATTTCCGACAAGAATTCTCAGAAGTCTTTCTAGAAGTCAGGCAGTACTCGGTTAGTCTGCCTGCAACAGACTTACCAGAATTCTCAGTGAATAGCCCCACGATTTTTCTCCCTGATAGAAAAAGCTCTGTAATAATAACAATGTCGTAAAGGTTGTAATCCTTATATTTTATTTGAAAATCAACAATTTCCAAGTAATCGATTGTACATACACTACTCTCCCGCGCTTAGTCCGGTTCATACATAATTATTATATAATTAATCATTATGAGGAAACAAAGTGCTTATCAAATAGGCAGCATAGTTAAATTACTAAAAGCATCGTGGAAACACGTGAGAATGATTTCAGAGCTATCTCATGGTTTTTACATTCCCATAATTCATGATGGAAGGTAAAAGATTGATGTTGATTTTGACCTACCTAGTTTGAGTCAATTCTTGATGTTTTGAGACCTCTTAGTAAAAAAAAAAATTTAATGAACATGTATCTGTGTCTGTAGATCAGTTGGTCTGGCAGTCTATAATTTGACGTCACTATAGCTTCCTAAAGGATTGAGTGATTCAAATTTTCTTTTCTACAGTGTTTTTTGGTACCAAAAGTGTTGGCGGTGGAAAATCCAAATAGTGACTTTCATAATGTTTAATCGAAAACAATATATATATTTTGAAAAATACATGAAATTATAGGGAGTATACATGTACGAAATAGAAATAAATATAAATGATACTTAAAGTACGACTATAGATTTTTTTGGTTCAGAATCTCCGTATAAACTGTTCTATGGGTCAGCACGATCTGGCCGACGCGACACGTACGACACATCACATCAAATTTACAGGATGGTTGTAACACGCTCGTCTTTTACTTTATTCTGACTCACTTCTCACACTTTTCGCACTTCGATAGCTGTCCTCGTTGCTCTCTCCAGCACGCCTCCTCAACAATCATCCTGGATACCCTTATTTTTCTAGCTGCATTTTTTTCGCAGTGTGGACAATCTGGTATTGTTCATTGGTTTAGTGAGCATATCTGCCAACATGTGCACTGTAGAACCGTACTCATACTCAGTAGATCCTTTATTCTGCAGATTTTTTAGATAGTAAAACTTTGTTGCTATGTGTTTTGTTTTGTTGCGGAACTATTTGAATGCAGAGACCTTCCAACATCCTTGATTGTCTGCCGGAATTTCAACTGCACCATGTATAACCTTTCCGTAGTCTATGAATAATTGACGCAACCAAATTGCTTCTTGAGTTGCCTCTGCAAGTGCTATATATTCTGCTTCTGTTGACGATAATGCAACGCAATCTTGCTTTTCACAGGCTCAGCTGACAGCTCCTGCGTTAAATTCAAACAGATATTCGCTAGATTTTCTGTCGATCTTATTCTGCGCCCAATCTGCATCTGCAAACCTTACTAATTCCCCTGCATGCTTGCCTTGTTTACTTCCTGGCTTCAATTTTGATTCTTTTTTCCCTTTCAGATATCTAGCTTCTCATTTTCCCTCGTTCCAATCCGTATAATTAGGTCTAACGTTGTATGGACTTAATATAGACCCACTTTCCGTGATATCTAGATAATGTCTGAGTTTTCCCAAATTCGTAAGTTGAAATTTTCTTCCTGAAACTCCCGCTATCTGGAATATTTGATCTTCTTTCTTGCTTCCGATCACAAGGTCATCTACGTACGTGATAAGACAGATTAATCTGCCCTCAACCTTATTCATGTACAAGCAGGGGTCTGCTTTACCTTGAATGAAACCTTGTTCTTGCGGAATCAAGCTTTCCTTGGTTGATTGTATGAGGCCGTAAAAAATCTTGTGCAATTAAAATACCCATTTTGCTTTCCAGGCATTTCGAAACCGTCTGGATGTTCCATGAAGATTGTTTCCTCCAAATATCCATTTAAAAATGCTGTCTTTGTAGAATTGTGATGAACAAACGCGTATCATGCTCACCTGCAATAGATAACTGAATTCTAGACATATTTTTTCTTGCTACAAGAGTAGATACTTCATCTTAATCCATCCCATATTTCTGTGAAAAAACCTTGTGCTACTAGTCTTGTTTCGTATTTGGGCTCGCCTTCATTCACAATTTGTTCTATTCCGAACACCCATTTACACCCTACTATTTTTCTATCCTTTGGTGATTCAACCAGAGTCCAAGTTTTATTTTTTTTAAGTGGATCCTTCTTTTTTTTCGCTGCTTCTTTTCATTTAGTCTTGTTGGCACTACACACTGCTTCCCTTAGATTGTTTGGTTTTTCATCTATTTGCATGACTAAATTTAACCTTGCCGTATACCTATCAGGTGATACTCCAATATTACCTCTTATAGAACTTCTATGTTCATCCTGATGACTCAATGTAGATCATTTTTCTTCTTCCATAGTATCCTCTTCCTGGCTTGAATTGATGTTTGCTTCTTTTTCTAAAGATCCTTGTAATTTTTCTGCTTCCCGAATTCCATTCTGTTCTCTCGATGCTGAACTAACTATCATGTCCCCAAGTAAATTTTTCTGCTTTGCAATTTGATTTAATAGCACATTGCTCTTTAAGATAACATCTCTGCTTATGATAACTTGTTTTGTCTATTCATTAAATCGATGATATGTTTTTAATTCTCCCGCATATCTAAGGAATGTAAGTTTTTCCGCTTTTGCATCTGATTTCACTCGATTTTTTTAGGACATAGCCGTAGATAACGCGACCGTATATTTGCTTTAAATAACATACACCTAGCCATTTCTATTAAACTGTGGTTCTTCTTTTCTACTACGCCAGTTTGCTGGGGTAAATACGCTACCGTTTACTTCATTTCTATCCCTTTTCCCTTCAAGTAGTTCTTTTGTTTATATTTTACGTATTTCCCTCCTCGATCTGATCTAATGACTCAATGCTTCCTTCCGTAATGTGTTTTAACAAAATTAACATACTGTCTAATAAAATCTGCTACTCTTTGTTCATGCTGCATTAAGTAAACTTTCGTGAATATGATGTAATCGTTGAATATCGTTAATATATATACCTTCGTTTGCCTGGTGTCATGATCTTCATTGCACCATACACATCAGTATGCACCAAATCCCCAATTTCTGACATCTTCGTATGTGACACACTCCGAAATAGTATATGTGACGTTTACCCTCAATACAACACTCACAAATTTTCTTGATTTCACAGTACTTGATCCTTATACCTTCTGGAAGATCTGTTTTCTCGACTTCCTTTATAGAATCTGGATTCCTACGTCCGATTCGTTAATGCTATGTATGTAGACAATCTTCATGGTGTGCTGCATCATTTGTCGCTACGTATACTGCTTCCGGCATCTTCAGTTCGTGAAGTCTTTTGTATTGTTCTCTGATTGCCACTACCTTTTCACCTAGAATTTCAACATAATTTTCGCCAAACTCCACTCTAAAACTTTGTTCAATGAACCTGCTCACAGAAAGAAATTAACAAATTATGGCACATACAAAATGTTCTGTATAGTTATTTTAACTTGAGTATCTTTATCGTCAAAAATGTTTATGGTGCCTGACCCAATGCCGAAAACTTTGGCAGTAATTCCTTCCTGTGCGAGACGAAGATTCATGCAACTTGAAATTGATCAACTGAAAGATGATAGGTTATTTGTCATGTGGCTTGACGCACCAGAGTCTATAAATCAACTATTCAAAGTTCTGGTACTGTTCCTGTTGTCAACTCCGAAGAATCAGAAATACGCTTAATCCTTAGTTTTACTTTCTGTATCTTTACTTTCTTAACCCCATTTTTATTATTCTTATCTTTGCTCTATCTCAGATATTATCTGCATTCTTTCTTATGATGTTCAGGTTTCATGCAGAGAAGTCACTTTATCTGTTGTTATTTGTTCATTTGTTTCGAAAATTTTCATGGCTGTTTCCTTCAATCATTCTCCTTCTTCGGATCATTTTCTGTGCCTGGGTTCATCGATTAGCTTTCTCTTTATGACTTACAGAGTCAATTGATCTTTTGGTCTTGATTCCAAAGCTGTGATGAGAGTGGTGTAAGAGGCTGCTAGACTCATTAGAAGAATAGCGACTACTAGTTTCTTCCTGAAAGATTCAGCGATAGCAGTCAATTAGTTCGCGAGGTTTAACATGGTATTGATGTGTTCTTCCATATTACCTCCATCTACTTGCCTTAGACGAAATAGTCTTTTAAGGAGGAATACTCTACTGGTCAACGTAGATTTTCCACAATGGTTCTTTATTGAATCCCAGGCTTGACGTGCTGTGGTTGCTTGTTCGATGTGGAAAAGTTAACTGTCTCCCACTAGCAAACCGAATGTTGTACGAGCTTTATCAGAGTTAATTGGAACCTTAGTACACTCAATTTTCTCACTTGCACTGCTTTCACTTTAGTCACTTTGGTCACAACCCTTTATTGACACTGGATTACTAGGTTACTGGGCCCATAACCTATTGGCGGTGGAAAATACAAATAGTGATCTTTATAATGTTTAATCAAAAACAATATGTATATATTTTTATTCTGAAAAACACATATACAAATTACAGCGTGTATACATGTACGAAATAGAACTTTCTCACTGAACCAAACTGGATAATAGATGATAGTTCCTAAGAAAACATTCTTTAATTACACGGAAATGCAGAAGAGAACCGAAAATCTAAATTTATAGCTAAACAATGCAAAATGCGATGAAAGTTGAGGCAGCCAAATTTTTCAATTCAAAAGGTCCTACAGAATTGTTGGTAACTATTTTTTAAGCGCTTGTAGTTTTGCGAGGAAAACTGAGTTTTACCTTCTTTTGATTCATGATGGAAGGTATTAAATTCATGTGAATTTGAACACATCCAGTTTCTGTCGATTTTCGATGCGTTGAGACCTTCTGAATAAAAAAATTTACACTTCTGAACAAACATTTCTGCCTTTCTGTCACTATGTAAATATATCGGGAAATTACATTCTTTTCAAATATCATGCAAAAATAGTGATAACAACTTACTAATATTCAGTAATAACGCTGAAGGATCGCCTTTCAACATGTAGTGTCAAAAACTAAAGGTCAAGTTCGTCAACCAGTCAATTTGGATAAAAATGCAAAAATTGGAGCATTTTGAACATTTTTGAGACCTTTTTTTTCAAGGTTTGATAAATTCGAAGTACGATTCTTTGTAGAAATAATGAGTGGAGCAATCTATCTCTTTGATTTTTTCATAGGAAAAAAACTGTCCGAGTTATAGCATTTTCAGAATACAAAAAAAGAAAATAAGAATTTTGAGCCAAATAACGCACGATATGAAAAAAGTCTCTATAGGAAAAACATTGCATTTGGAGAACCCTACAAGATTATCATAATGAATTCTTGAATTTTCTCGAAAAATAAGAACCCCAATTTCGGGCCCACTACAAGTAATAGAAAATATGAAATTTCATATTTTGTTCAAAGCATGCACGGTACGGAAAAAAAGGAACGGAGAAGAAAAAATTATGCAAAAAAAAGATATAGAAATTCTGTTGAAAATTGCTCTTTGATAGGACAAGTAGTTTTTGTTTCATTCATGAGAAACAATATTTAAAATGTAAAAATATTGAATTTTATGACAAACGACACAAGCTTCAGAAGGAACAAACAGACAAAAGTTCTTCACTAGAAAAAAATCTACAAATTTTTATTAAACCGTTTCTAAACAGGATACGCAGTTTTCATTCTAATAAGGAAAAATAACATTATTAAAATAAATAGTAAAATTCTTGAAAAAATGACGAAAAAGGTATGACAGGAAATTCACCGACAAAAGTTATTTACTCAAAAATGATCTACAAATTTGGTATCAATAATTTTTCGATGGAACGCGTTGTTTCTGTTTTATTTATGATTGTTCTTGATCATTTGAACTATTATTATTTTTTCATTTAATTACTTTTAAATAAAATCGAAATAGAGTCAATTGAGGGTACCTTTATTTCTTTTCTAATCACAGCAAAACATAAAATCCTATACCTAAACGTCTGCGAAGAAATGAATCTGCCAATTGAGACTACATGGATTTGTGAAATCAGTTTTCCATGTGATCAAGTAAGAAAGATTTATAATGAGATATATTTTCAAATAAATGTTGAATGGTCATATCAGACATTGTTCAACTTCACAGTTTTAGATTATATCACCACTCTTATGATCAGATATTTGGAAAAATTATGTCGATTCCGGCCAGTTGTGTTGTGATTGAAGTGGCATTTTAAAATTAATTACCAAATTTTTATGGTAAACTTCGAGGAGTTTTCCGAGTTCATGTTGTTGGATGAATGGAAAAAATTGGGATCACAATCATTTAACGTATTATGGGTACAAAAAATATGTCTCTGAAATAAATGCCAAATTTACATCCAAAATGTGTAATATTATTGCGGATGGTCTAGGTTAAACGAGACAAACTTTTTTCGTAACAAAGGAACGTAAAAAGTTCGATCATTTACCAAATTTTCTCCCCATCAGGTCACCTTTCCCAGACATGATTTCTGCCACTTGGAAAATTCTGAATTATATAATATGCACGGAGATGAGTGAACCTGAGCAGTTACCGTTTACACCGTTACTGTTACTGCGCCCACCGTAACAACTGCAAATAAAAAACGGATTTTAGATAAACCGTGACTGCTACTGCCAGCGACGGAACTGTTTCGGCCACACTGTAACAGTTACTGCGCGCTACCTGAAAACGTTCTGCAGTAACCGTTGCTCCGCTGACAGTGATAGCTACTGCGAATACCCGAATCGCTCCGTCGGGCGCAGTAGTAGTAGTGCAATGAAATTGGATGAGAAGTGCAATGAAATTTGATGCCTCATCGCTGACTGAATTTCAGTTCCACTGAAATCTAATGGTTTTCTATTTGAACTTTGACCTCGCACATTATCCATTGAGTTTAATGCATTCCTTGAGAAACTCATTAAATTGGAGGAGAGGATAAGCTGAACATCGTTCCGGGTTTCGAGTTTCAACTTAAAGATCTTTCAGGTTAGTTTCGTACATTATTTTATCAATACGATCAATACAAAAATTGGGGCAATACTGATATATATTTCAAAAAAACTAATTCCCGAAAGAGGAATAAACAGTATCGTTTATTGTCATATCCACATTCTCCAGATATATTTCACTTCTTCCGCCTGGTCTTTATCTGGTTAAAAATTTTTTTCAGTTATCAATATTTATATTCAGCTTATTTCTATTTATTTTCAACCTTCAGCGTGTAATGAGCAAACTGTCTCTGTGAGATAAGTTTTCAATTATTCTTATACAATATTCACATGTAAGTATCGTAAAGTAAAATTGAAAACAATACTAAATAGATACGCAACGTAGATAAAGCAAAAAACTGCACGTGCAGTGATGGTTACGGACCAAACAGGAACTATTACTGTCGAGACCGTAACCTTCACTGCCGTGTCAGTAACTATGACTGAGTTGCGTTTTACTGTCTCGCGTCGAACAGATACTCTGCAGGCAGATTAGGTTCATATGACCGCAGTAGCAGTTAATGTTCATCTTATTCTCGGAAATCGTGCGCATCTGTTACGGGGTTGGCAGTAACAGTTACGGTTCACTCCTCTCCGTGTGAAAGTAGCTGGAAGAAATCCTTTTCATTTCATAAATACCAATTTTATCTTTCTTTCTCATTTGATCATAATAATATAGTCTAGCTTCTGGGACAAATGATTATTTTAGAGACGAGAGTAAATAATGAATAATTAACTTTGTACTCATAATGATGGGCTCCTCTTTATCGCATGCTGTGAAAAGATACGTTATACCCTGCACATGCCTGATCCCTGTCTTTTCAGAGTCCAATTAGATATCGTTGATTATCTGTAGCTTTCTGGCCTATCTGATTCAAAATCTTACTGGAGAGTCACGCCTGACATCCGAGCTTATTTCTTCCAAAATGTTATGAGTTCCATTTCACTGTGTAAAATGTTGCTTTTGACTCATAATAACTGACCAAAAAGAATCGAAATACAAAAATGTGCAGAAGAATTTCGTAAAACAAAATATCTTGCAATGCAGATGGAGGGGATTTAATGACAAGATAAATATCAAAAAATGTATAATTTCAAAACACAACTCTTGAGAACAAAAAAAATGGCCTTTATTCAAGTGAGAAAGAGCCTATTTCTATGTGCATTCATAGAGCGTTGAATGATTTTAGAAAAAAAAATTGACTCGGAAAAACTGAAAAACCGAACGTGTAGACAAAAAATGGAAGTCAGATTTGAATTCGGTCGCGAATTCATCATGAAACACTATTTCGGCAATGGCACCTTCCATTTCTTCGACGTATTGGTCGTATTTTGTTGTACAGTGATTATTTAACCCTTTCAGTCACGCTATTATACCGTCGCGTCGATACAAATGTCACGTTCACAGTGGTTCATGATTAAACTTGACTCTTCGCCGAAGATGCGCCCATGAGTTTGTTTATCGAGTTTCGAGTGTTCGACGGAAAATGTTGTTATTCTGTAAGTTCGTGTCAGAAATAGATAAGGTGACATGGAGGCTATTTCTGAAGGTGCGTATAATCTTTGCTTGCTTCCGCATTTGCATCTCGAACAAGTAAATTTATGACAATGAGAATGAAATGTGGCCCTCCAAAAATTTTTTTTTACAAAATTGAGGGATATACCTAATAAATTCTTTTTTTGGATGTGAGTGCGCGCGACGGTGTTTTCCGTTTTGATCGCCAAAATTTATCAACTTTTTGATTCCTTCGAAAAAAGTTGCCCCGGGGTACCCCCGTAGAAATGAATGAATGCTCTTTTTCTACAACCGCGTGGGAGTGTTCACTAGGGTGGTCCAAAAATGCATCACAAATTTTTTTCTTTCGAATTTAAATGCAAACTCCTGGAAATTTGTTCAAATCAACAAAAAAATGAACGCATTTTTTTTATTAAAAAAAAAAACTTAGAGGTGGCGCAAGACCAATGAAGTTTAACACGTATTTCCCAAAAGGATAAAAGACGTTCTTGTAAATTTTACTCAGAATTCTCAATATTAGGTGGATCGAGTTCGAAATTTACCATTTCTCTTTACAATGAGTCACCGGATTCAAATAACATATTACTTTCCAAATATCAACCCCAATTGTCTGTTTTATAGGGTCCCGAAAAACCCCGAAAAACCATTTCTCTTTACAATGAGTCACCGGATTCAAATAACATATTACTTTCCAAATATCAACCCCAATTGTCTGTTTTATAGGGTCCCAAAAAACCCACCTAAAGTGAAAAAATGGGTTTTTCGAGTTTTTGCCGCTGATTATGATTTTTTGCGGTTTTTTTAACGCAGATTGTTTTTAATACATAAAATACTACTTTATACTAATGATTAGGTATTTTTTGAATTCTTTAAATAATTTATTATTGTTTTTAGAAATTTTCTCTTAGAAAAGGATTAGAAAGTCAAGTTTTTTTCTGAATTTCTCAGTTCCAGTTATAGCGAGGTAATAATCAAATCCAGTTAACAAAAATAATTGTTTGAAAAATATGTTAATAATTATAACAATATTCTATTAGAACAATAATTGGGGTTACGATAATTGAAGCATTTTAATAATCTTTCATATTCGAGTATCAAGCTATCTGCTTCGTCTCTCTTTAGTGTTATATTAAGTATTGTGTATCAGTAATCAAATCCTTGGCAGAGAGCGCGTAGATGCGGCCAAAATTATTTCCTTTAGAGACGAAATTTCTACCTTGCATAAAAGTCTGTATTAGGTTCTCAAACAAAATGTATTGTGAAAAGTATATTAGCATACGCCTAGGATTTGAACAAATAATCCAGCAAACCAGATTTATGTTGATCTAAGGTTTTCTATAACAAGGCTTTAGTTATTAAGACGTAATAACTGACAGTAATACTCGCTTGATATAATTTACATTTTTTACCCTCAAAAGTTGTTTTCTCGTAAAATTGTCCAGTTTTTGAGGATTATACAATCCGACAATTTAACCAAATAGAATTTTAGGAAACAGCCAAAGCGATGACTGGACTTACAGTAGATTCATTTATTTTTGTAAATACTGGTAATGAACTTTATGGAAGTCTCTGTAAGAAATTTTCACCTTTTCGAAAATCACACTCGTAGAATGAAAATCGCAAAAAACAAAGCTTGAACCACGGGTATTCACATACTTCTTGATTACATGTAATCTGTATTCAGTAATCATGAATACGTAATCGCGCCCATCTCTGTTCCTCACCTGCATAATTTCGATGAAACTTGGTGATAGCATCACATCTCTCGACCATGAAATTCTTCAAGTTTGACATCTGACTCATATTTCATATCAGCAGCTTATGAAGCCAAATACTAGAGATTTGAGGGTTGAGATATGGGAGTGAAGAAAGAAATAAAACCAATTGAGCTTCATCATGGTTTTCAAGTCTATTTCTTAGCTTCATCAAATGTCCAAATTATTGAAATTGAATCAAAATGCAGAAATGCAGTCTGTTGAGAAATGCATTTAGTGTCGCTCAAATACGTTATTTCCGCGGTGGTTTTTATTGAGTTGGATTCAGCTTGATGATGATGATGGTGGGTCCTCATCATTATTTTGCGTCGTGATGCGGCGCACTAAATCAGAGTATTTACCGCCAATACCACGCCTTATTAACTCTTCATTATCCATTATGATATTGTTTCCATTTTCATTTTTGCATTTTTTGTGCCTAATGTTATATATTGGCAGCATATCGTCATTGTAGATAAATGAATAGTAGGTCCCTTCATAACTGAATAATCTAACTGGAGTAGGGCTGGCAAATGCTTGTATCCATCCATGCTCAGGGTGCTCGATCCAAATATTCCGTGGAATGTCTGAATCTTCTCGTGTAATTGTTTTTGGTGCTCTTGGTGCATTTGGTAAACTTGATGGTGAAACTAAAGTAAGGCTGCCACCTCTGCCTCGTCTATACTGTACATTACTGGTTGAAGAAGACGTACTGGCTCCTCTTGATGATCCTCGCCTTTCCCAATCTCGCCGGTTCTGCCCATACCGCCTCGACGCTGTACCTAATTCTGAAAGAAAAAGAATAGGAATGCATAAGTTCTTTGCTTGAAAACTTTATTTTTTCAGGAAAAAGTAGTTGATTTTGTACAAGTTTACAGAATAGAGTTGCATCTTGAACCGATGAAGCTGAATTTTCAAAAAAAGTTCGTTTCCAACCGAGGAGTATAATCTTTTAAGTAAGGAACTGTAAGCTTCCTAGCAATTTGGTACATATTGAAGAAAATTCCTTAATCCCTAACAAAAACGATGCTGTAACTATTTTAACGTAGGACGGCTGTGTCGTTGACATATTTCTTCCTGCTTGTAGATACAGAATTAAATTATTATATATTCACCAATAGAATCCAGGAGAATTGTCAATGCGATGAGCAGAGCTGCAGTAAGAATCTTCATTATTTTTACGGATACTTTGTCAAACGAATATTCTATTCAAGATTTTCCCACTGTAATTATACCAGATGCTTATCACCCACTTCTCTAAGTGATTTATAATATTTGTGAGATAAATTGTACAGCGAAGGCTATTCTTGTAAGCTATTTGTATTTCATAATCCTGATTACCTGCTTTTCAAGTGTAAGAACATGATACGTTATCAGTATAAGCATATTTAAGATTCTTCACGAATTTATCCCAAGGAATATGACGATCCTACAGTCGATATGTTATTTCTTACCACGGCCGACTAAAGCTTATTCTCTCGATCAAAGTATTCGGAAAAGGGGTGGGGATAAAAGAGGCTGATGTGGAAGAGAAGTGAATGAAAAAGGAAACGGAAGTCACACATTAAAATAAGATGGATCAAATCATACAGCAAGAAATAATAGAATTCAGTAGAATAAGACAAGGATGTGCTTTTTCGTTCTCGTTCGTACGCTTAAAACGCTAAGAACGCTCGAAACTCCATCACTCGTAGTTCACTCGCTCGCTCGCTCGTAGTCTTTCAGTCACCCCGTCAAGTTGTGTTATGCTTTAAAAGAAGAATTTCATATGTATATATGTATGTATGTATGTATTATTATTATTATATCATTGAGCCAAATCCCTTTCGGGGTGAGCGTAACTTGTCTTGTCCTAGCCTCTTTGTTTTACTGGAAAATAAGGGATTAATAGGTGAAGATTTGGAAGTGGAATTGGCATAGGAAATTTCGAGCAAGGGATGTGTATGAGAAGGAGGCTGGGATAGGTATTAGATCAGTCTTAGAATTCATTGCCTGTTTTTTGCGAACATAGAAAACTGATTCCATTTTTAATTTCAATTCTTCAATCCAAAAGCTTCACTTGGAGCGCGTTTTTTTTTATAGACAGAGGCTTTAATTGAATTATTTAGCAGAATAAATATACGCGAGGCTACTTCGGCAACGTGAAAGGTAAGGCCTAATGTATAAAAAAACGATACACAGAAAAAGTAAGTCCAGCCTGTTCTGCTTTCAAACGACACACTCGTCCTGTGCAACATCGCTCCGACACGGGTCGCTTCCTGATCTCTCTAGCAAACATCCCGGACAAAGAGTCTCGCGAAGCCATTAAAATAATCCACTATAGTCCAGGCATTGCCTCGGAAAAATGAGTAAAATCCCCGAAAAATTCCTTTTTCCAATTTTTTTTCTGAGAACGCTTCACTAAGGGGTCCTCTTTGACATATCAAAAAAGTGTCCTCGATTAGGAGGGAAAATGCGGTTTTTTTTTGTAAACATTTTCCAATTCTGCGTTTGCGTGTACGGGTAATTCCCATTGCATCGAAGAACAAAATGTCTAATAGGTGAAAGAAAGGAAACTAAATTATGAGAAAATTCTGTTTGAAAAACGATCCGCTATCTTTAATAGGTTCCGAGTTTCGGTACATTGGAAATTGCCCAATTTTTTTGATTTTCGGCGAAAAATCACTAAGTCTCAAAAACCACTCTATACCTTTTTCCTAATTACTAAACAGATAAGCGTTCAAAAAGTGAGTTGAAGAAGACTCAATTTCCTGTAATCCAAAAAACAAAACAATGTTCTAACTATAATAGGTCATGAGTTGACCTCAAAGTTGACTGTTTTTGCCTATTTTTGGGGGCAAAAAAACAAGGTTTAATTTTTTCCAAATCAATCGTTCCAGGTTGGGTTCACGTCAATGTTGCTAGAAGATGAAATAAAGTTACCAAAAATCTGCATACATCCTAAAAAAAGAAATGTCTTCTAGCCCTATTCGTTCAGGAATTGCAAGGTTTGAAAAATTCCCCTTTTTTGGGCATTTTTTACCAAAACCGGTTTTTGAGGAATATCTCGTTTCCTGCGAGTCTCACAACAAAAATCATCAGAAATAAATAAAAGTGGGGTCTATTTGGCGTAAGTTTAAAAAAAGAAAGTGTCCTAGCCTTAATAGGTCACGACCATGGCAAATGCACTTTTTCTGCATAAAGGCACCTGAGTGTATCGTAAAGTAGAAGTACGGCCATATTTCGAAGTTTGTGTCCTTAGTAAGTGTGTAAAGATGATTGCAGATGCCTAATACGTCTTTTGCCGTTAAAAACAAATAATTGTTGATAACTAAATCTTGCTCTAACCACTACTCTTGTGTCGAAACAGTAATCATATTTGTCTGGAAATGTGATACATATCTTTTCATTATTAAGCAAATAATTTTAATTATAATTTTTTGTAACAAAATCTTGTTTTAGACACTTTTGAGTAGTTTTTGAGTATTTTTTTTAGCAAGAAAGTAATTATGATAGTTTGGAAATGTGATATATATATATGTGTGTGTGTGTGTGTGTGTGTGTGTGTGTGTGTGTTCCCTGTTTTCGCAGGTCATAAAAATACAGTCACTTTGAAATTTAATCTTGTACAAACACTGGATCTTTTAAGTAGTGTGCTAATGCGTGTTAACCTAAAAAGAATGGAGAACTATTTTTTCACCAATGATTTTTTTCATTTTTCTACCACAAAAGTACTCAAAAAGCACTTCAAAGTGGTTGAGACAAGATCCTGTTATAAACAATTAATAAAACAACTATTTGTTTATTGATAAAAATACATATCACATTTTCAGACAATATTGAATATTTCTTTGTTGCAAAAATACTCAAAAATGTTTAACACAAGATTTTGTTATAAACAGTTATTGATAAAATTATTTGGCAAAAAAAAGATGCGTATCAAATTCCCAGACAATTATGATTATTTTCTTGGCATAAGAGTACTAAAAATACTCGGAAGCGGTTATAACAAGATTTTGTTTTGAACACTTATTCAAAAATTATCAAAAATAATTTATTCATTGATAAAAAATATGTTACACATATGGCATCAATTACAATTACTTTTTTGTCTCAAAAGTACAGAAAAATGGCCAAAAAGTAATCAAAAGTGGTGATATCAAGATTTTGTTATAAACAATTATTTTTTTATTAACGGCGAAGACGCATTATGAATCCGGAATAAATTTTACACACTTACTTGGGACGTAAACTTCGAAATGTGGTCATACTTCTACTTTAAGGTACACTCAGGTGCCCCTATGCAGAAGAAGTGCACTTTGCAAAGTCATATCTCGTGGCCTATTATTAGGGCTAGGACACTTTCTTTTTTTTCGACTTACGCTAAATTGACTCCACTTTTGTTGATGATACACGAATTATGTCGTGGGTTTGACGAGAAACGAGGTATTCCCAAAAAATGAAACCCCTCCGTTTTTGGTCAAAAATGACAAAAAAAACGGAATTTCCAAAACCTCACAATTCCCAAAGTAATAAGGCTAAAAGAGTTTATTCTTTTTGAATGTACGCAGATTTTTGTTAGCTCTATTTCATCTCGTAGCATCATCAACGTAAACTTACCCTGGAACGATTTATTTGAAAAAATTGAAACTTTTTTGTTTGCTCCGAAAAAAAGGCAAAAACAGTCAAGTTTGAGGGGCCATAACTCATGACCCATCATAGTTAGAACATTGTTCTTTTTCTGGAATCACAGGAAATTGAGTCTTCTTTAACTCACTTGTGGAACATTTATCTGTAAAGTAATTAGGAAGAAAGGTATAGAGTGAGCCCAAAAAATTGGGCTATTTTCAATGTACTATAACTCGAAACCTATCGGAGGTAGCGGATTATTTTTCCAACAAAATTTTCTCATAATTCAGTGTTCTTTATTCCACCTGTTAGACATTTTGCTATACGATGCAATGAGAATAACCTGTACACGCAGACGTAAAATTTGGTAATGTTTCCAAATAAAAACCTGGGTTCAGCCTCCTAATCGAGGACACTTTTTTGATATGTCAAAGAGGACCCCTTAATGGAGCGTTCTCAAAAAAAATTGGAAAAAGGAATTTTTCGGGGGCAAAAGTACCAGATGCCTGGACTACTAAGCGATATCCTCACACGGGCCAATTAGTGTCCAAAATCGTTCGTTTCAGGCTTCACACTTTTTCTTACATACAATTGCTTTCCAACATCCCTATCCTGGCATACATCTCTTGCTTCTTCCACATCCATGTATCTTTTCATACAAGCTCTTGTGTTTCTACGGCTCTTTATACTTCTCCTCTTTAGGGTCTCATTCACACATTCTATCCATTCCTTCTTTGGTCTACCTCTGGGCACGCTACCATTCACCCTACCTAGATACACTTGCTTTGTTAATCGTTCTTCATCTATTCCCTCAACGTGACCGAACCATCTCAGCAAAATTCTTTTACTCTCACCAAACAGCGTTTCTTCTACACAACATTCTTTGAGAAACCACTCATTACTCACTTCGTCCATTAGCGTTTTGCCGCATATAATACGCAGGAATTGCATGCCGATCGCGTTGAGTTTGCTCTTATCCTTCTCTTGATATGTCCATGTCTCGCTACCGTACAGCGCAGTTGGTGCTATCACTGAAATATGTATCGCAATTTTAGCTTTATTTGTTACATTTTTACTTTTAGTAATAGCATGTACACTGCCAATAATCTTCCTACCCTCATAATACGTCCGCGAATCTCTGCATCTATTTTCCCGTCAGAAGTGAATAAACTCACAAGATACACGAAATTATCAACTTGTTCTATCCCCTCTCCATTTAAGGTAATATTGCAATTTGTTTTCGCATCCTTGCTTTCAAACACCATAATTTTTGTTGTATTCACGTTAATGTTAGGACCCATGCTCTTCATGCTGGTATCCAGTCTGCTCAACATCCTCTGCAAATCCTCGGCTGATTCTGCCGTATTGATCTTGTCATCTGCAAATGCAAGGTCACAAACTTTCACTGTCCCAAGATAGCAAAAGAGAGCCATTCTCAGATATTAGTCCATGTATATAATAAACATTCAAGAGAACCAAACGCATCCTTGCCTTACGCTATGCCTAATATCAAACCAATCGCTCAGTTGTTCCTTTACTCTCACACTAGCTTTGCTACCATTATAGATTGCTTGTATTGCTTTCACAAACCACCCAGTCACTCGATGTTCTTTCAGGACCTCCCAAAGTTTGGCTCTATTAACCTTGTCGAAAGCTTCTTCCAGGTCCACAAATGCACAGAAAACTTTTTTTTACTCCTAGGCTTTTTTTGTGATCTTTCTCAAGCTAAATATCTGATCCGCACATGATCTCCCTCGCATAAATCCACATTGAACTTCCCAGAGCCTTTCCTTTGATATTCCTACGACTTTGTTAATAAGTATTTTGGTGAATATTTTCCCCACAATACTTAGAAGGCTAATCGCTCTATAATTATAACAGTTGCCTAAACCACCCTTCCCCTTGCAGATTGGGACAAGAATCGCCTTTCTTCATTCACTCGGAACTTCGCTATTCACAGCACATATATTCATAAATTTACATAGCCACACATACAAGTTTCCGCCAACGGAATTAAGCATTTCAGAGATAATAACATCCACACCGGCAGCTTTACCATTCTTCAGTTTCTCAATTACGGAAATAATGTCTTCTATACCGTTTCTGTTTCCGTCAGCTACACCGGAATCGTCTAACGTATCCGTGTCAGTATCGTTAGGCTAAGAGAAAAAAGAAAATGTTCGTATGTGAAGGAATGGAAGTTATGTAAACCCTTAGGTGACAAATCATGAATAAAGAAGAGTATATCCACAAAATTAGGAGGATTCCGTAAGATTAAACAAGATTTAAAGGAATTCCAAAGATCCATCTAGGGATGGAAAATAAAGTGCTTCTGCTTTGAATCCCTGAAGACAGTGGTATCAAAAGCATTGAGATATCGGACAAGCTAGAAAAACTAGCTTCAAGAGAAGACTCTACTAGCCCCGAACCACTTGTAGGCATTCCGAGCAAGCCAGTCACTAAAGAAATCAACAGTTAACTGACCGGTGAACATGAAGAAGGGTGGAAATGGCCACTTGCTGTAGACAGTTCAAAACAGTCATGGGCCTTAACCTGAATGCTAAGTGAGCGGAGGAAATGAGCATGCTCAGCAAAAACGAGGGCAAGGTCCTAACATATCACAGGCAAAGGATAGGGCTCGCAGATAGACACCTCTGTCGCGTGTGTTGTGGGAATGATGAGATAGCTTTCCATATACTGTTTCACTGCCCCGCGAATGCAAGGAAGCATTCGGCACTAATGGGCAAGAACTGCATCAGTCAGTCAAACCTATCATCCAACAGCATGAATGCGGTCCTCACCTCATGGTTCAGGACATGCGTACCTGTGTACCTGGGTTTCGTTTTTTAGGGCAATGGAGAAGTAAATGGTCATGTATAGGAGAGTTGGGAAGGCAAATATTGTGATGAGACAGGTGTAGGAATGCGGAGAGAAGTTGTTTGCAGTTGACTTTGAAAGAAGGATGAAACTGTTCGACACGCTTGTGATAAGTATGCTACTGTATGGAGTAACAAGTGTGGAGATGAGATAAAAGTGAGGATGTGAATAAGAATGGAGAGGAATCAATTTTAATAATATTTCATATATGAGTACCAAAATATCGGCTTTGTCTCTCTTAAGTGTTATATTAAGTGCTTCGCGTCAGTCTGTATAATGTTCTTGCACAAAATGTGTTACATAAAAAGGATACGCCCAGAATTTGAAAAAATATTCCAGTAAACCAGATTTATGTTAATTTAAGGTTATCTATGTTAAAGAATTTCTGGTCGGCCAACCTGCAGGATAATACGAAGGATGAGTTGAAATTCAGAAATTATGTTTAATAAAATCCGTATTTTCGCGCCTAAAAAATGGAAATTTCCTTGTAATTTCATGCTTTTCTAATACGCTTATTTTTTGCAAATTTTTCCGAAGTATGATCGCCCAATATTTTCGTGTGTTGATCTTGCTTAATGGTATAATAATAAAAATGATGATGATGATGATAATAATAATAATAATAATAATAATGATAATAATGATAATAATGATGATAAGATGAAAAATTCAACCATTTTGATATTAACCAAACAAATACATCTCTCATGGTAGAAATGTGACCTTTTTCGATAAAATTTCAACTTTAATCAAACAACTATATCTTGTTTGGCAGAAATTTGATCTTGTTCAGTAAATAAGAAGTTCCGTTGAAAATGTATGTATTTCTACAAAGTTCGGCTCGTGCGTGTTTGGACACTACGGTAGAATTTTTAACAATTTTTTCTGTTCCCATAAAAGTGGGGATGAATTTATGCTCCTCCTCAAGAGCATCTTTTTTCTTCATGGTCCAGTGTAAAAGGAGACTCTAAAGGACCTTCACGTATTTTGTCTTTCGGTATACGCGTCTGTTTTTCCTAATATCTGAAAAATGCGTCTTTCCAAATTTCTTTTGTGATAAAGTGTGAGTTTCAATGTTGAAGAATCTCTGGTCGGCCAGCCAGCAGGATTTTACGAAGGATGAGTTGAAATTCAGAAATCATGTTTATTAAAATTCGTATTTTCGCGCCTCAAAAATGGAAATTTCCTTGTAATTTCATGCTTTCCTAATACGCTTATTTTTTGCAAATTTTTCCGAAGTATGATCGCCCAAAATTTTGTGTGTTGATCTGGTTAATGGTATAGTAATAAAAATAATATTCATAATAATAATAATAATAAGATGAAAAATTGAACCATTTTAATATTAACCAAACAAATACATCTCTTATGGTAGAAATGTGACCTTTTTCGATAAAATTTTAATATTAACCAAGCAAATACATCTCTTATGGTAGAAATGTGACCTTTTTCGACAAAATTTCAACTCTAATCAAACAACTATATCTTGTTTGGCAGAAATATTATCTTGTTCAGTAAATAAGAAGTTCCGTTGAAAATGTATGTATTTCTACAAAGTTCGGCTCGTTCGTGTTTGGACACTACGGTAGAATTTTAACAATTTTTTCTTTCCCCATAAAAGTGGGGATGAATTTATGCTCCTCCTCAAGAGCATCTTTTTTCTTCATGGTCCAGTGTAAAAGGAGACTCTAAAGGACCCTAACGTGTTTTTTGTCTTTCGGTATACGCGTCGGTTTTTCCCAATATTTGAAAAATGCGTCTTTCCAAATTTCTTTTGCAATAAAGTGTCAGTTTCAATGTTAAAGAATCTCTGGTCGGCTAACCTATAGGATTATACAAAGGATGAGTTGAAATTCAGAAATAATGTTTATTAAAATTCCTATTTTCGCGCCTAAAAAAAATGAAAGTTTCCTTGTAATTTCATGCTTCCCTAATACGCTTTTTTTTTGCAAATTTTTCCGAAGTATGATCGACCAATATTTTTGTGTGTTGATCTGGCTTAATAGTATAATAATAATGATAATTTTTATTAGAGAAAATGGATATTTTTGCTATTTTTGTGTGAATTTGAATTTTTTTGGTAAATACAGACAAAAATTTCCTCCTGATTCAAATTTTTCTTTGTTGGAGGTGACTTGGACGAATTGTTTTCTTTTTGAAGGTTCGTATTTTTGCAGTTAGACTCAAAGAATCCTCGTAAATTCATGAGTTTTTTCAGGACGAACCTTGGTCACCGAAATGACCAAACTGCAGGAGACTGGTGCCCTCCTCAGTGTTACTTAAACAATATTAACTCGTTTGGTTTCAATCCATAACGTCAGTCAACGTTATGGATTGATATACCACTGTATAACGAATAAGCCCTTTGTATGGACATGACTTTAATTTCGAAATGTTCTGTCGCTTGATGTTCGTGCTTGGGTGGATAATTTACACAATGAAAAATACAAACTATAATATAGCCTCGGATGACAGGACTGCCGCTTTCATTAACGGACCGCGTGTCTTGGAAAAGTTTCAGGTGCTGAATGGAGATTGGGTGTGTGGAATGCCAGAGGTGTGAATGATCTGAAGAAAAAGGAGTTGCGGGATACGATGCGCGTGAGGAAGCTTGATATTTTGTGCGTACCGGAAACAAAGAAAAAGGGATGTGAGG
>WSXT02168537.1:15929-40108 GCA_011762715.2 Neuroterus valhalla | reverse complement strand
TTGAATAAATTGCTTTACTTTTATGGTCAGTTCGAAAAAAGGCGGCATTTTTCATTTTTGCCCAGGGGCGGCAAATTTCTAAATCCGCCTCTGATAACGCGTTATCTTACCAACAGTCAAGTGAGTGAATATTGTTGGAAGTAGTGAACTGCCCATTTTTAGAAAAAAATAGAGGATGCTCAAAATTTTTTAAAGAGATAGAGAGTAAAATCGATCAGAAATTCAAAGGGTGAACCAGATCGTCCTCTTTTATATCGTATACTAAAATAGTGTTTTGAAAGTCCACTAGAGTAAAGTTTGAGTAGCAAAATTGAATAATTTTTTTTACTTACATTCTCTAATCTATACATTATAAAAATTCCCTTTCATTTATTACAGTCTTTACAGTCTTTTTCTAATACCATCTTTTTCACTTCTTCTTGTGTTAACTCGAACATATGTCAATTTAAAAAAGTCCGAGAAGGTTAGCTCTTTTTTGTTGAAAAGTCAGTTTGGTTGAATATTCATTTCTTTAATCTGAAATTCAACTATTTTGTTGAAACTACGTTTCTCATTAGTTTGGAAACTTTTTTCAACTGAAAATTTAATCATCCAATATTTGGTTGGATGAGAATGATCCTTTTTGCAGAATTTATCGCGAAATCTTATTTTTGAGAAGAAAATCCATTTCTTTGGTTGTAAATAAAACTATTTTTTCCAATACTTTGTTTCTTCCCGAAGGTAATGACTTTCCAAACTAAAGATTCAATTATATGATAAATTTAAATGTTTCGCAAAATTGAACATTCTTCTTAGGAACTTTTTTATTTCTACTAGTAGCGCTACGTCCAAAAATAAAAAATCTGCAGAGGATTTCAAAAATCATTAGACTAGCCGAAAATTCATCTGGGCCGTGAGAAAAATCCTCACATCCTGCGACATTATGAGGGTTCCCGAGGTTTTCTGAGGATTTCATTATCAAAATTCCTCTCGATCGTTTAAGATAGATTTTGTACTCCATGTATACCCTTTTCAGGTTTTTACATATCTATATTACCCGCTCCCACAGAAGAGCGTCAGACATTGAATCCTTCAACTCAAATCCCTTTCTGAAATCTCCGATAACCCCAACACTCATAATGAGCCTCCAAGCAATGTCTGACGTACCGGATCCTGTGGGATTTTTTATCTCTAAAAACCCTACCGTCTGCAGCAGGATTTTTTATTGAAAACGCTCGCGTTCACCTGAACACTTGGTCAGAGGAGAGGGAAACTGCAGAAAACCAAAACTCCTGAGCATCGAAATGGTATGGTCTCAGCGATGAAGAAAGGACTAGAGTACTAAATGATTTCAGGAATAAGGAGAGCAACAAATATACTAACAAAATTATTTTCATGTAAACAAGAAACAGTTTTGTGATTGAGTTACAAATACTAGAAATAAAAATAAAAGCACCAAGGTAATCGGCATGAAAAATCCTGATGGTGGGATGATATAGGATTTGGACGAATTTAAAGACTTATGAGTAATTTTTTGAAAAAAAACTGTATGAAAGTAAATCCATGAAGCGTAACAGCCGTGCAATAGACAATTATTCGTTTGACAATCTGAGTAGAGGTGGCGGAAGACAAGTGTGGCTGTATGAATTTATAAATATGTGTGCTGTGAACGGCAAAGTTCTGAATTATTGGAGAAGAACGGTGAATAAAATATCTACCAAGATACTTTTGATGAAATCACGGGAATAATTTAGTAAAGGATCTGGAAAGTTCAATTTTAAGTTATTGAAGTTTAATTTTAGGTTGGGAAGATCGTGTGAGGATCAGATATTTAGCTTGAGATAGATCAGAGAAGAAAGTTAAGGAGCGAACGAAAAATTTTGCTGTGCAATTGTTGATCTACATAGGTTATTGGTAAAGTTATTGTGTTTCAAAATGAGAGTGCAAAAACAATGTGCGATATTGCCTTGAACGAGTAGAGGATAGAACAAGATTATGATTTCGTGTTTCTTGGAAGTTTATTAACTGCTGACTAAATGATAGGTGCAGAGGTCTCTAGACTTATAAATGAGTAAAAATATAATTTCGTGAGCAGTATAATTATGAACTTTCCGAATATTTGTAATCGTTGAATCATTTCATCTTCTCTTTGTTCGGAGCAATGGTGCACACCATTTTGTATCCTACAAGATCGTTTTGTTGTCTGAATCCATTGGTCTTTTGAAAACAATACATTACTAACGGACCTGCCTTCAAACTGGACTGTTCCATTTCCATCAACAAATGAGATCTCTCAGCTGAATCGGTATGCTGATTCGGAAAAATATTTAATTTATGAAACGAATTTTCTCCATGAGATTCACCAAAACTTCCAAGAAGCAATTTACTAGAACCAAGCAGAAGATTTAGTTGTTTAAACTTGAAAATAGATACACCTTTGTATGTTGATGCATGCATCTTGTCTAGTACAAAATTATTTATTATTCATGGAGTATGTGGCCTAAAATATGTTACGATTATGTTCCGATTTTCCCCAAACATAAATATTTCACTAATAAAAGACAATCGGAAATAAATATACCTGAAAATTCATTTTAGATGAAGAACTTCGATGGAACACACCTCCAAATTTAACAAAAATTTCTGCTGGAGAAGAAAATGTGGATAATGATGCCATTCAACCTCGATTTCTCTCTCTTGCTGCAAGTTTCTCTGTCGCAGCTGGTGGAAATACTGCGCCTAATGCAAACTATCTTTATAATCAAGATAAGAACCAACAATATGGAAGACCATATTGGACTAACATCAGCCCAAACTATGGAAATAACGGTTTTGGTAAAACGATTTCCTAAAACTTCTTTGCACTTTATAGTCTATGAGGAGTATGAAACACTTGAAAAACTTTCACTTTATTACTGTGTCATTACACCAAACAAAAATAGTATCTTCCATTATCATCTATCATCATCTATCACCATCATCATCACTTAATCTTACATACATCTTTTATGCATAACATATATTTTTTGGAGGTTCATCAAGTCCATATCGTCCAGCCTTACAAATTGATCAACGACCTCGAGGTTGGCCATCACAAAACTGGAGAGGGCCCAGTCAATTAGATATCAGCATCCATAATAGATGGAACCAACGAGTACCAGAAGTTCGTATAATTGATGATTTTCAACACGAAAATACACCAATTCAGGGATCCTGGAATTCTTTCAGTTGTTACAGAAGACCTTACAGATTTTCAAACTATAGAGAAGAATATGAGTGGAACAGGAGATGCTATTCATCACCATCTTGGATCAGTCAAAATTACCAGAAACCTGATCTTCAGATCTCAGCATCTTCCGCCAGCTCTTAACATTTCTCAACCGATTACGGATTCTCTAATAAAACATATGGAATTGTATTTAACATGAATAAAAATTGAAATCCTTCTCTAGCATGTTGCTCCAGAAAAAATAGAAAAATGATAATTTTACTCATAATTTTTCGCGTTGTTCCCGCCGCTTTCCTTATTTTTTGTCAACATGCGTCTTATATTCGTCATTCGTTCGCAAGACGAAACCAAATATTAAGATTTCTTTACTTTCTCCATCTTTTCACCTTCATGTCTTGCTACCCATTTTTTTCAGTAATACTACTTTTTAAACTTCTGTACCTTTGTTTTGTCCATGTAAGACCTAAGTTTTCTTCAAATTAGGTATTTCTCTAATAGGAAATAGCTTCTTTTTATGATATCAAAATTTTTTACGAAAAAGAATGACTCCAGAATAATCGTCATATTCTTCAAAGAATCAAATTTTTGACAGGATGACTTGAACATAAACATCCAATTTTACCTACACGGAGAAACCCAAACACCAATGGTTGATGTTTGCTTTAAAAAAAAATCGCGAAACACCACTGAACGCATGCGTAAGCACGTTTTATCAATGTTCATTGCTCACGCAGCGGCCAGTAATGCCTTAAGCAGCAATACTGAAAACATGACTGAGTCGTTCGTGCGCGTCCCTGGCCATGGTCTACGCATTATTAGTTAGTGTGTGTGCAGTTCTAACCGATGTGCGAAACAATAAATGCGGATCGCATCAACTTCATATGGGTTGCGTCGACCCGCATGAAGTTTCCCGCAGTTTTTTGCTTTGAAGTCTTATGTGCATCAGCGTGAATCTTTATTGTTTTGCAATTTGCTAATGTGACATTGGCAGACATTGGTGAGTGCCGCGCACGCACTAAATATTAATGCGTATGAACTTTGTCCAGTGACGCGCACGAACAACTCAGTCATGTTTTTATCTTTATTGCATAAGACATCACTGGCCACTGCGTGAACACTAACGAATCGTACGTGGACACTAATAAGTGGCACGTACGCACTGTGCAGTGGTGTCTGGGCGCTTTCTCACATCAAACACAACTGAGTCGTGTCAAACGCAAAATTCAATGGTGTTTGGGTTTCTCCGTGTAGAATAAAAAATTTGAGCAGGGGACTGAAAAGGCAAGTGGAGGAAGATGACGCTTGATCAGGGAAAAAGTGATGCATCGAGTATAAAAAGGAGAGGATGGTTAGGGTTATTAAGAGTATTTGCACTGACAAAATGTGGAATAGTGATTATAGCGCAAAAAAAGGATAAAATGAATGGATTAGAGGATATTGTTAAATTACAAATTTGAAGATATGGATGATTATTATCATCTTCAAGGTTCTTGATTTTTTTGGTCCACATCAAGTCACCTGCGGCAAGTGTTATCTATTTCATCAAATAAAATAGATAAAAGTGTATGACACAATGGTTGAATTTTCAACAAAAAAACAATTCTAACAAGAATCATCCAGACGTATCCATCGTTGGTCTTACCTCACTTCTACGCCTCAGGGCGTGCATGTGCTGGTTCTTTATAATCATATTTCCAGGATATCCCATAATCTTTCTCAAGTTCAAAAAGAAAAATCACTTAGTATCTATGCTCGTTCGGGAACCAAAGTCTTTAGCAGCAAAACTGGATCTCCCAAAGTTCAAAGGTTGTTGAAACCTTGAGGGCAGTGCTAAAGGCTCTGCCTGTTAAGGAGCCTGAGTCGCCGCAGGAAAACGGGTCCCGTCAAACTTTTGAGGAGTTTGAGCACCAGGTGTAAAAAGCGCTGGTGTCTCTGCCTGTTGAGGAGCTCGAGCACCAGCAAAAAACGGGACCTGAGAAAGTCCTGGGGTCTAGAGTCCCTTCTACAGGGATTGTCGATTTCTTAATAAGTTGAGGGCCTCTAACTCCTGATACAGGGAGGTCCGTACCTGATATTATGTTACTGCCAAAAAAAGCAGCTTTTAATTTTATTCATAACGTATTTATATTTATAGCACTACTATGATTCTGACAGCCTATGTTTGATATTTCTTGTTAACATACAGTATGAGCTTGTTAGTAATGTTTTACTGTTAAATACACATTTTCAGTTTCTGTGCCACGTTCTTAGTTTTTAAGGATATCTACATGTAAGCTTATGTTCCTTAGATGGCTATTCAGCTCTAGGGACTTTTTTGAAAAAATTACAGATTACAATTACAAATATCTTTGTGTGTCCCAAAGACACGTTTATTACAAGTAAATGCGTCGCACCTTGAGGAGCACCGATGACGAGAACAATTACATTAACCGAATCTCCATGGTAGAGTCGCTGTAGCTGCTTTCTGTGATCTCTTTACCTCTCCTTTTCCTCAATTTTCTGGCCTGTGACATTCGATTTGGAAGAGGACAATAATCCGATTACGAATATAGATTCGTTCACGCCTGTCACGAAGTACGATGTCAGGGCTTAAATTTTTGATTTGGACCATCGTGGAGAACCTGTAGTTCCGGTGAATTCGGTACTCCTTGTTCTCAAGAATTCACTCTTTTTACTTTCGAGTTTCCGGCAGGGCAGGATCATGGCCTATGAGAGTGACAAAGATGGTAGCAAAGAACTCTTAGGGCCGCATTGTGTCCTATACATATATGTCATTCCTGCATGAATGGAACAATATGATAGTAGATGCCATAGGTGCTCAGAGAGTTTTCGACACGCCCTGCATCTGTCGCTGGAAACTGCTAAACGTGATAGGTGGTGGTGGCATGCTAAGGTGAAAATCATACCGTCCTGGCACGTGCAAATAAAACTCTCGGTTCCTGAACTGAGTCTTTGCTCAAGGAAGTTTTCGACTTCCGTTTTTCCTACCTGTGCTCTGAGAATCAAGACTTCTTGATAGAGTAATGCACTGTCTTCACATCTGACCCAGCCAGTTCGTGAATCCTGACGTATTCCAGGAGAAAACAGAATAATTGGGTTGTCAAGGCATTGGAGATGGAGAAGTCCGCGTCCGCCTTTACTGCTTGCGATGTATATGCCTGGAACGGACGATTTGACATGCAAGCTTTTCTTCACATGCATTTTCTTACGCGTCGTAATATAAAGGGCCTTGAGCTCGTTCTTCGTCCATGAAACCACCCCAAACGAATGGAGTAGAACTAGGAGGACAAGCATGCTAGTCGCAGATATTCAATGCGTCAGAGAAGTTCCTTGTATCTACTTTCGAGAACCTCTTTAACTAATGTTGTATCCTGAATGTGGCTTGCAAGTACGCCTAGCTGTTTTTAGGTCTCTTCAGCGCTAAGGGATCTAATAGAAGTTTTGTCTACAAGCTTAGGGTCCTTATCTAAACCTGCGATTCGTTCATGTTTCAGATGAATCTTGACACACCTATCTAATCCAAAATGCATACCAATTTCTCGTGTGTACCTCCGAGCGATACTTGGAGCGTCTTCCAGATGTTCTTTTCCAGAAGCATATATCTTCAAGTCATCCATATCAAATATATGAGTGATCTTATGCTCACGAATATTAGTATCACCACAGAGGTACCCATGAGAATCGCGAGGTGCGAGAGACAGTGACAATAGTTTGATGCAGAAGAGGAGAGGGCTCATTATATCCCTCTTAAAGGTAACTCCCTGGAAAAAGATGCTGTTGGTTGTCATACAGATGATAAGTCTATGAAAAATTGAATCGAAAGCTTCCTGATAATCAATGCATGCTATCGACAGATTGCGTTGGTGGTTTGCGGCGTCTTTGCAGATACTTCTATCGATCAGCAGATTTCTCGACAGCCTGCTGTGCCTCATTGTGTTCCACTTTGTTCGTCAATCTCTCTCCATGCAGGTTCAAGTATTCGAACAAGCCTGTCATTCACGTTAGCTGTGAAGATCTAATACAGCATGTTATATATAGGTATATATAAATAAACACAGTTCCATATTAATTCAAGGTACAATGACTGTCGATGAGCTAAGAATCATAAAAATTATAATCATCTTCGAGCGCTCCGAATTGAACTATATAAGCACTGTATCAACATATCAAACGTTCAATTTGAAGCAATAGGAAAGTTATGTGTTAAGCATTTTTTTCAGAAGTTGCGCTAAAATACGATGTTATGTTTAGTACATTTTGCATGGGTCTCCAATAGCTAACATGGGCAATCACCACATTACAAAGTCTAGTATAGAAAAGAAGCTTAGCATTGAGCCTAAAAATTAGAGATATACGAAAGATATAATGCTGCAAAGAACAATATTTCAGTTCTCGCGTGACACATAGTAGAGTTAGGCAGTATCATCGTTGCCTAAGGAACTGATACTGTAAATGTGTGTATTTTTATAGGACGCTTCTATGCGAGTGTACAAACTCAATCAAAACTGTTCTCTAAAAGTGAGAAGAGAAATTGTCAATTCTCGCATCCATCTGAGCGTAAACTTCTAAATGTGACTGTCGCGAGACAACTACCCTAATCGGAAATGTTTGAAGCTGTATCATCACATTTCAGTAAAAGAATGGGTCGTACTGATGATGGAACTGCAAGGTACTTACATGACTGTTTTCGAGATTATCATGGAACCATCAAGCCAGATCCCTTCCACAGACTTCTGTTATAATACTTGGGATCAAGAGAATTATATGTAAGAATTCGTTTATCTGACTGACATAGGAAAATTTGAGGCGAGAATGTGTAGGAGAAGGAAGAAATGGAAGGTATAATATCAGACCAGAAGTCATCGCGTGTTGTTTGCAAACAGTAAAAACCCGACATAAATTTTAATCAAATATTGACCCCAAATTGCTACGCAGAATTTTTAGTGAACACAGACTCGAATTGAGTCATTTAGCAGAATTCACATATACAGGGTTGCTTCAACTCCAGTCTGTTTCTTTTGTCGAATGACGTACTTATGGTGTGTTACATTGCTCCGATTTTTTCGTCACTGACCAATCTTTGTTACAACCACCTGTTGCGGAAAGTTCCGCAAAGACATTGAAATAATCAACGAAGCGATACATCTTTGCACGCGCCAGTTAGCATCCAAATTCGTTTGTTTGGAGTTTTCATTTTCTCCTTATCCACAATTGTTTTCTATACATCCCAATCCTGACACACACACATTTGAGCGCTTGCGTTTCTCCTGCTCTTGATATTTCGACATTTCAGTAACGGATACTGATTTTGCTGTTACTTCTTCGTCTTCCGCAAACTCTAGTCTAGTTACACTTGCTTGGCTACCATTACTTTTACACGTATTTCTTTCAGGAGCCAACTATAGACTGCATACTTTTTCCGGACTTCCCGCAGCCTCCTTTTCTTTGGATCATTTACACCTTCGGCATTTCACATTCCCAGTCTTTATTCACAGTCTTACCCGAAACTTTTGCGGGAGCACGTGCCTTGTTGATAAGCGTTTAATTCCTATTACCTGAGGCTACATGGGCATTTGTATTATTCTTGAATTTGAAATTACCCACTAACTTGAAGCAAAAAATCGTTCCGTGAGTATAACATCATGTCCGAAGTGAGAAGCAATCCATGATAAAGTGGTGCGTTCATGCATACTGTCAGTTTTACGAAACATCAGTAATATAATAGAAGTACAAGGGGGAAATAAGAAAAAACGAAGAAGAAGGAAAAAGAAAGCCGAAGCAAAATCAGGAATAATTAGTTGTGTGGTACACTGTGGAGAGCATAGTCTCCTGCAGTTTTGTCGCAAGGAGGAAGTAAATTATAAGTTTGTTCATTGACAATTGTTCCGATCAAAACTCCTGTCTCAGTCTAACCTACACTGTCACATATTCCCGTCCGCAATCCTCTACTATTTTTGAGCCGTCTGTAAAATCGAAGAATTTTTCTACTTTGTGTTGGCTGATACACGTAATCGGCAGCGAACTTATCTTACGTCAAAGACTTGCTTGTCTAGTCCTCAAAGTCCATCTATCTGCACTCGGTAGTCTATCCGTTACACAAGCCACCAAAGCAGGTATCGCAACGTGTAGGGATTCTTCGCAGAGCATGTATCCCATGAAATTGAGAATGGAACTTGTGAATTTCCTCTATCATTTTCCTGAACACATTATATCGTTGAATTTCCCATAACAGTTTTTCATACCGTTGAATCCATTTCTGCGTAATAAAAATAATGAGGGAGGAGAGTTATGTAAACCAGAAGGGGACAGGTAATATATAATGAGAATTTTAAGTTAAGTATTGCTTTTATTTATAATGTAACCTGGAATCGAGAAATCTCGTAGAATATAAATAGGGGCCATCCCTTCCATTTCTAATACGATTTATACGCGTAGCTTAGCAAAACGAGTGAGATTTAGCCCAAATTTTCAAAAAACAAATGATTCAGAGAATCTTCTAACTGTATAGCGATAACTCCATCGTCAATATTGCCACGTATGCGTATTTTTATTCTTCCCAAATGATTATTCGGAAATGCTCCTGAAGCCAGGCATGGATACGAAATGTATTTTCAGCAGAAAGTCCCAGTACTCTAATGATGTACTGGTGAAACTATCTGTTCCTACAGTGAGAACATCTCCTTCTAAGCATTCTGGTTATTTAGGAATTCTGAAGTAATGTTTGAAGTAATAAATATTATAGAGTTAAATTGGAATCAGATGAAATGTGTCATGATTGTGCGGCCAAGCTAAATGTTCGAATAGAATCAATGAGCGGGGAATTATTCATTAGATAAATTCCTGAAATGTTGAATATATCATATTTTCCTTTTCATAGGAAAGATCCATCAACTTTCTCGTTGTGCATTCCATTTTCTATTCCATGCTTGAAAACTTCTTCTCTTACCATGATCTTTTGTAGTATTCCCATTCTTCCCTGTCCAAGATTGAAATGTCGTTTTCTTTGTTTCTGTCATGTTTCTTAATATTATGTATTTATATTACTCATGGTAGAGTCATATGATCCACAGGACTTATCAGCATTGACTCCAGGACATTTTCTGATAGGATGCCCCTTAAATGATGTTCCTGAGCCATCCTTGATGGGAAATGCGCGAAATCGGTTGTCACGCTGTCAATTGGACGGGTTGTCAACTTGCATCATGGCACTGATTGTCTAATCCGAGTCGTCATGTCAAAAACCAAACGCGACTCAGTGACCCGTCCAATTGTTAAGTTGTGTCTTCTCCCACGTACGACAGGTGATACAAATGAACACATGCAAAGTGATTCGATTTCGTCTGCGACGTAAGAATGTTCAAGATTGAAACGTCGTTTTCTTATTTCTGTCATGTTTCCTAATATTATGTTACGAGTTTCTGAATTCTTCTTCAGACAGCTGCGACATCAAAATATTGATTTCTTCAGCCGGTCTCTTGTCATTATATTCTTATCAATCTACACACGTCTTATTCTATTTACTCGTACATTCACAGATAGATTTACAAATTTTCGTTGTCGTTCTTCAATTTTCTGTATTTCACAGGTCAGTTCGCCTGTTGCTGGCAGCGAGGTTAGTCTTACAAACACCTGTAGTTATGTCTGTGATTCTAAAATGACCGCGCTTTTCGGCGTCATTCTTATTGAAATTAACTAACCAGTCGTGTGTTTCTTTCTGTCACGCAATTCAGTATTATCCGTCAAAAGTATGAGACAAGAAGGAAATATAGTCCATTGCTTTAGTTTCATTCAAAACATTCTCGATGAATTTTCTTAAACCCACGCCTTCGACAATCGACACCCATTCAAGCACACCTCTCATTCCTTCAATGATCTATCCACACCCCTCCCGTTCTCACCTGAATGAAAAGATGCTTCAACTATCCTTTTCATTGCCCGCTATTTCTGTGAATTTCGAACTTCCTCTTCAGAAGTCTTTTCTCGTATTTACAAGCTCTGTTAGGCCTTTTTCCTCTTTTTTTCCCTACCCTTTCTCTGCCGTCAATTATTTTATCTATGTGTGCAACCAATTTTTTTCCAGAGATTTGCCCGTAGTTTTAGTCCGTACTTTTACTCCAGCCCTTGTTACTTTGTATATTTTACGCACGTTTTCCATCGACCATATTATTATTCCTCTTTCCCGCATTCATCCTTACAACTGTTTTCTTTCTACTAATGTCAATACTACTTTTTAATTGACAGAGGAGGCATACACTGTTTCCCCAACTTCTTCCAACTGCTCTTTAGGAAATAATTTACTCTTTCATACTCTACTTAGAACTTCTTCTGACCTTCTAGTTTCAATGCTACTGTACATACGCGCTTCGGTACCTTCCCCGCTTCTGTTACGACTCCATTAGTACTCCTCCAGAAACAATAATCTTTCATTCCGTCTCTACCTCCTGTCATATTCACTCTCCTTATCAACCTGCATTTTCTATCCCTCACAGTTATTGTCCTACCAAAATTTTGTCCAATTTACATCTCTGTGCCCGAATGCGGTTTTGATTCCGATGATCCTGACACGCTTTGAATAATAATAATATGTAAAACAGTTACAGATGGAGCAGATCCAAAGACTGTTGTTTCTTTCTTCGACCGTTTTTTGAATTAAAAAATAATTCAGGACATCTCCATAATATTTGGTCTTACGGTCATCAATAAATTAAACTCCAAAGTATGTCATTGGAAAACATTTTATTCTGTATAACTCGACGTTTCGACCACACTGCGAGCCTTTTTCAAGAGTCGATAAAATAGGTCTGAGGCAACAATTCTAATATATTATGTTTAAAAAACAACGAACCATTCCAAATATATAAAAACATTTAAAAAAATTTCTTTTCCATAAAAAATTGAAGCCTCAAAGATGGCAAAAGGGGCTCCAATAATTAATGATATTGTCACATGATGCATATTGTCCATATTGTCTATAGCATTGGACAAGAATCCCTATGGTTTCGGTTAAGTTTCATCAAACATATTCTAAGGACTAATAAATTGACGAAAGGCCTGCTTCCGGGAAAGTCTGAGAGCGTTGGATGTAGAAAGAATTTCGCAGGAGAAATGGAAGCACAGGCATGATACGACAAAGGTAATGGAACATTTCCTACTTCGGAAATTTATTATCGTGAAATTATTTAAGATAAAAAAATCCTTATCGCTGGTATCAGAAGCGCATCTTTGGGAACTTTGCACTCTAAGCAACACCCGAAAATCGATTTTTCCAAACTTAGGTCCCTTTCTTCGTGACTGGTCACACATGATCTTAAGGGAAAGGAATTGCGTCAACAATGCGAGTGGAAAATTCAAATGTTTCCTGTTTGTCAAATTCAAAGAAGGAGGAATGCATGATTAGATAATCAGATCATGAGTCCCAACTTTGACCAGGAGTAGGTAATGGAATGCATGAAAACCGGAGTAATATCGGTTGAAATAAAAGTAAGGATCGGGAAACTATTTATCATAGCGTGTTATGCTCTAGTCGATGGGATGCCGAGGAAGAAATGATCCCACCCAAAGACATAAATAGCTGGGTTGATCTTCAGAGCGCAGGTAAAGACAGCATACTAGCTAATTTTCGAATTCGAAAAACGAACGATGACTCTCTTGGAGGGTAAAAACAAAGAGATGATTGGCTCTGCTGTAGCAAAGGAGAGGCTGAGAGGGTTAGTGAGAGATACGAGAGCAGCCCTATCCGACTGAAAAGGAAAATGGCGTTCCTTAGTGATGATAGTTTCTGTGTGCGAAATTTCCTCACTTGGGCGGCGCTACACGCGGCACGCTTCAAGAATGCATAATACTTATTGGCAAATATTATAAAATTTAGAAGAAATGAGTTTCTATACAGAGTAGAGTCGGAAAAAATTTCTGATGTTATTCTAGGACATAAAATACACACTCTCCAAAAATCAAAATATGAAAAATAGGGAAAGAACACATTGAATTACGTGAAATGCACGTAGTAAATACGCAGTGAGAATTTCTTGATACTCTTAACAAAATACTTTTGATATTATCATAACAAAAATCATCCATTCATAATTATCAAATAAAATTCATAGCACATAGAAATATACTTCAATTAAAATTTGAAAATGTAACCAATAAAATCCATTTTTAATTGTCAAATGAAATTGATAGCACATTTTTTGAGTTAATTAAGTGTCGCAAAGCTTGGCTGCTTTTTTCTCCAGGACGCCAACTTTTTTTGTTTCAGACATTTTCTGTCTTACAAATTGTCATCCTTATTTGTAAATAAAATTGAATTGTGTATGCTAACACCTCCACGGCCTGATTGGCATGTTCTTTGCAATGGAAACTACATTTCGTTTTCGATAAAATCAAATCGTTTAGAATCAGGTCAAAACAAGTGCTAGATCTAATAATTTAACTATTATTAGAAGAATTCAATTCTCCAACGAATTACGGAATCCTCGAATCAAAAGGACGAATTTTTTATCAAATTACTGAAATTTGTAATCAGAAATATGGATCTTCTTCCAAGGAAATCAAACTTATATAGACAGTCAAATTAAATATAAACAGTTGTAAACTGTAACCTGACTTACAGTTTGGCGCAATATATGAGTGGCCATTGTATCTACACTTTGACATTGACATTATTGTCAAAATTAAATAATAGGGTCTCACGAAATCACAAAAAAGCCACTTATCAACTCATATAAGAATATATAATGCACTTTTTGTAACAATCACCGATTCAGCCCGTTTAACACAACGCTTTTGTAGAGCGTGCCGCGTGCAGCGCCGCACTGGTGAGGGAATTTCGCACATAGAAACTATCATCACTAAGGGAAGCAAGTTTCATTCTCACGTCCATGGGAGTCGAATAGGGCTGTACGAGAGGTTTGAGAGTCTTGGATGTGAAGTGGATCTCTTCCTTATAGTTTCAAAAATGGAGCTCTGTCAAGGATAGGTGCAATGGAAAGGTTCTACTACATTTAATGACACCCTAGTTGAGATAGAGAGTCTACAGAATCCAGAAACACGAGAAGTACGCGTTGGAGGAAGTGGAGTGTGTATAGATAATAATTCGTGACATTATCTTCAAGAGTGAATCTGAAGTGTAAAGTATAGTGACTCTTAAAAGTGATATTGAAGATGCTTGGTAAAATCGTTGAGTCCGCGTTTGCTGTGAACAAAAAGAAGCAATTGCCCTTTTCTCTCCTCTTCCATGCAGTATTACCTCCATGCATATTCCACTCCTTCCCATCTTCTAGCATCCCCCGTATCCTCTTCTCTCCTTCTGCCTTCTCTCTCTCTTTCCATGCTGTTCCTCCCCTATTCTCCTTCTCCCACCAACACTCCTTTACTAGCCTACTACACACCTCTACACCGTAAACTCATCACAAGCTAGTCGAACAGCTCGATCCTCCTTCCGAAGTCCTCTGCAAACAATTTCTTGCCCAATCCCCACACCTGTCTCATCCACAACACTTACCCTGTTTACTCTCTCTTTTATATGACCATACACTTCCCCTTCCTCCTGAACAGGAAACACAGGTACACAAACTCTTTCACTTCCTGCACAGCCGCCTCCTTCTACTTCCAATCTCCTCCCTTATCCCTTCCACCCCGTGTCCTGAACACCTCAAACTTGGACTTTTCTGCATTTAACTCTGACCGACTCCCATCCAGGCATCGTCTCAATCTCTTCATCCTCTCCTTCATGGCCTCCTCGCTTTTTGCCAACAACATCATGTTATCTACATTTGCAAGTGACTAAATTATAACCCTCTCCACAACTTCTCCCCCTAACACTTCTTCCTCTAGCTTACACTATCAACCCCTTTCTCTCTCCTCCTCATTTCTACGTATTCCAAACTTTTCGTGGTACCCTTATTCCTTTTTTTATACTTCTTTTTATCCCTTTTCTTCATCCTTTTGCATTTCCTATCCCACCACGGTTTCACCGTCGTTTTTTTCAGCTTTATAAATCTTTTCTTCTACACACAGCTTTGTACATTCACTTTTGTTCCTTCCAATATCTCTTCGACAAACTTACCTTCGAAGCTTACTTTTCCGAACTGCCCCTGGTATTTCTCTTAAGTCTCCCCTTTACATATCGCTCTCACCTCCATCGAAACTTCTTCTCCTCGCCTTCTGCCGCCTTCCCTTTTTATCCACACGGTTAATGGTTGATGGTCCGATTCCATCCTTCCTTTTACCATCCTCTATCCACCATCCAGTCATTCAAAATATCCCACTTCTTATTTATAACCGCTTCCTTTGACCTCCTTCCGAAACTTTTACCATCCACGAGAGATCCCTTTCTCTCCCCATTCTTGTATTGAAATGCCCCTCTCCCCCTCCCATAAAACGATCCCACTGATGGTACCTCGACTAGCCCTACCTTTCCCCTTTAACTTGACCGCCTCGTGGAACCTCCACCTAATCCCCCTTGGTAGCCCCACTGCCCTGCTGTTCCCGTTTCTTACGGAATAAGTCCCTCTGCACTTCTCTCCACTCTTCTGTCTCTTCATCTTGACGTATCTTGACAGTTCTTCAACTCCACCAGCGCTACTTTATTCCCCCTTTTCCTCTCTAGCCTCACTTCAACTACCTCACCCTGAAACTCCCCTATGCCTTGTAGCAGCGATACCACTCCCTTCCGATTTTTCCGCTTCTCAACTTCAGCCCTATTTCCACGATATTATTGCTTCTATCCTCTTTCTTTCTTTTCTCTACTCTCAACTTCGTTGCTCTTATTCTTTCTCTTGTTTACACGCCCTCCACGATCCTTATGTCTTTCCATTCATGCCCTAATATCCTCATTTTTTTTCCTACCAAAAGGGCTACTGTCTCTGAACTTATTTTTTTTCCCCTCAGATCTTTCATCTCTTTTTCCCATTTCTCTCCCCTAATCCTTATGTCATCCCTCATACCTTTCACTTCCTTCCTGAGTGCCCTGATTTCCGAAATTAGCAACCCAATCGTCTCCTTGTCCAGCTGTTCTCTCATTTTCGTAGATAACCTGCGGTTTCTATCGCTTGGATTGCCTGGAGTTTCTTGCTTTCATTTTTCCCCCGCTGGCCCAATCAAGCTTTTTCTCCTTTCTTTGCGCACCACTAGAACCAGAAGGTTCTAACTCCGGCAAAATCATGCTAGAGTTTCTTCTCCCCTCCTTTCTCTACCTCTCCCCCATACCTCACAGCTGCTAACAGGTAGCCCGTATTACATGGGAGTAGAGTACGGTGGCGGGGTGATTCAGTACGGAGTTGGTCAGTGGTGGGACGGTGGAGTAAGGAGGAGTAGCTAGTTTAACGGGAGGGCGCCACTAAAATTTTGTGTTACACGTAGCCTCATGAGAGTTGGAACACCCTGACTAGAACCCGAGCTGAGTGGCGAGTAGACTGATTTCTTTCCGTCTCACAGTGGTTCAAGATCCGAAAAAGCTGGCCAAAACCTCAAAATTCAAAGTTACCGGATGAGGTTAATGTTCATTTATACTTGTGTAGGGGACATTGGAGCATTTTTTTGTGAAAGCACAAGTCACTATATTCAAAACTGTCCTTGTGGCGAACAGTTGAACTTAACTCTTCGCCGAATTCACGCGCTTCAGTGTTTTTCTCGAGTTTCGAGCGTTCAGCGAAAAACGTTGTTGTTCTGTAAGTTCGTGCCAGAAATGGACGAGGCGACATGGAGGATATTCCTGAGGGTACGTATAATCGTTGCTTGATTCCGTATCCCCATTTCGAACAAGTAAATTTATGGTACTGAGTGTGAAATGTGCCCCTCCAAAAATTTTTTTTTCATAAAATTCAGGAATATACTTAGTGAATTCTTTGGTTGGATGCGCTTGCGCGCGCCGGTGTTTTCCGTTTTGATCGCAAAAATTAATCAACTTTCTGATTCTTTTAAGAAAAGTTGCAGCGGTGTTCCGCTGTAGAAATGAATGCGTATTTCTCATAAAAAAAAGCCTCTTTCGTCAATTTTATTCAGAATTCTCAATGTTAGGTGAATCGAGTTCGAAACTCACCATTTCTCTTCACAATTAGTCACCGGATGCAATAAAATAATACTTTCCAAATATCACCCCCATGAGTCTCTTTAATAGGGTCCCGAAAACCCTCATAAGTGAAATATTGGGTTTTTCGAGTTGTTGGCGCTAATTATGATTTTTTACGGTTTTTTCAACGCAGATTGTTTCAAATACATGAAATGTATTTGAAGCAGTGCTGTTTTTTTATTAACGTAATTAGTAAAGTTTTTGTTGTTGCACGTGCAAGTCGTCTATGGGTACGAAACAGTGCGTTTCGAATTCCACCAACAGAAATTCCAGGAGTATCGTCGATTGTGCCTGGTGCAGCTTATTTGGGACAAGATGGAAGTGTATCGGTGGTAGTTGGTTGTGATTCCTCGTCAATTTTTTTTGTTCTGCGTTCAGTCCTTATAAAAACCCTGCTTGTTTTGGGAAGGTCTACTGCTTCCTATCCCATTTTTTCCCTGGCCTACGAAAATCGGTTGTTCGATTATAGGAAACTCCTTCTCCTTTAGAAAAATACAGGAGACAAAAGTAGCGCCCTTACAAAAAGCAATGTCATGCAGTCTTGTTTGAGCAGAAGAAACAAATGTATCCATTCTCTTCAGAATCCGAGCAGACCTCTTTTCAACATTAAAATACATCCTTTTTATTGTGATTTATTCATCATGAGACACCTTTACTAGTTGCATAATTCTTGTATGAGAAACTGTCGGGAAGACGCTCTTTTATAGATGTTTCCTAGTTCGTTTGCGACCACTTTTGCAATCTCAGTGGAATCGAGTCTGAATTTTTTTCTCATTTTTAGTCTTTGGTGATGTCTTTCATGCAGAGATTACAGAAGCACGTTCATCTAGGTTGGGAGTTGAGTTTCACCGAAATCTACAGGATGTCTATCAAAAACGAGAAATTTCCATGTCAGAGTAAATTTAGACAAACACATGTTGTGTCAGTATGTGTCACTGCACTTGATGGAGACGAAGAAACAACCGCCAGACAATAAGCCAGAGTCAGTATCAGTGTCTGTGGACATCTGTTCATGAAATGACGGAACTAGCCCGAGAAAAACAGCTCACTTCCGTAAAACCTCAGTAGAAAGGTTTTATATAGTTTGTATATAATAGGCAAAACGCTGTTTTGTTTCATACTGTTCCATATTAAAACGTTTATGGGACCAATAACGAATCTTATTATCTTGTCCACTGCGTATGAACTATGAATAACTTTTTCACCTAGGATGCTGCCAGCTAGCTTACTGTGGGAAGGGGGGGGGGAGATACAGTAAGGGAAGGATATCATAAACATGTGAAGGAGACGGAAATTTTGTAACTTATGAGAAACAATATTATGGATGAAGATTATAAAGAACTTCATCGTTAGGAATTGCTTTTATTTTAGGGGTAATGAACATTAAGAAATTGGTTAAAATACAGATAGAACTATAGGGGGTTATCTCCTCTATTCTTGACTATAATTATGGTTGTACTAAAACAGAACGAATGTAATTTGGTCCAAATTCCTTGAAGAACAAATGATTCAAAGAATCCTCAGCTTGTATTGCGACAATCTCATAAGCGATGTTGCCACGTATGCGTATTTTGACTCTTCCCAAATAATGATTAAAATCCACTCTTGGAGAAAGAATGGGAAACAAAATGTTTTTTTCATCGACCATTCCTAATACTCCAATGATGTATTTTTGAGCTGCATCTGTTGCCGCAAAAAACATATCTTCTGGTAAGTCTTCTATTCTAGTCGGGTTTTCGGAATCTTCGTAACAATGAACATTATAAAGTAAAATTGTGTGTGAACGAACTGCGTTTAATTCATGTAGCCAAGCAAGTTCTGGAAATAGAATGCATTAGCAGGAAATTAATCATTAGAATAATTTTCTAATTCATTTGGTACATCACGTTTTGATTTATATAAATGAAAAAGTTAATAACGAATCAGAACTCTTCAATTTCCAAACATCTTCTTTTCATTTTAAGTCGGAGGTGTCCAACACGTGCGCAACGGTGTAAATAACTGTCACTCGTCAATCCCCTCTCTTACTACCTTCGATGAGTTTATGCGGTAAGCGCGATCTGGAAAGAGGTCCTCGACGTGTCTTGTATTCAGTGTGTAATTGTCTATATAAAATACAGTAAGCCGTTTACGGCAAGGGTAGGAAAGTTGGCTTTAAAAATTGGGAATACACCATCTCACATCGGAAATGTCAGAGCTTTAGACTAACAAGAACCACAGTGTTGATAAAATACGAGGGTTAGCTGACTTAAGGAGGAGGACAGAAAAAGAGTGAAGGATGAGGACAAGAATCAACAGTTTCTTGATGACTAATCGCACCTCTCCAGCGACCCCTCCGTTTTCGTAAAAAAACTACCTAGTTTCGAAAAAGGTCCAAGCATTTGGAAAGAGATTCACGCAGTTCATCACCTATTGAATTGAGGAACTAAGAGCAATATATATGAAAGAAGCACTAAGGGATACGGAGAACTTTTTTTATGTCAGACCAGACAGAACTGAAATCTTTTGGTCAAAGAAGTGAACTTCTAACATTAATATTTGGCGCAAGTCTTTTCCTCATATTCGAAATCTAAGACGCATATTCCGCAGCATTACGCTGTATAAGACCTTCACAGCTTTCCCAAATGGCAGATTCATATGTTTGATCGGACTTTTATAGAGAAATATTTAGGAAATATCGTCGTTCGGAGAGAGGCGCAGCAGGCTGTCAGAAGAATCTGCTGATCGACAGAAGTGTCCGCAAGGACCCTACATACTACAAACGAAATCTGTTGATGGCCTGGATTGATTACAGAAAAGCTCGAGATTCAACTTCCCGTAAAATTTTCACCTGTTTGTTAAAAATCTTAAAGGTTCATTCATATATAGTGAAGATGCATAGAAAGAACATATGTAACAATAAACAGCGTAACTTTCGAGAAGAGCGTCTTTAAAGAAGACAAAATGAGCTCTCTCCTCTTCTGCATCATACTAATCATTCATTTAGTCCACATTTTTCGTACTCATCCTCCTCCTAATACACTTCTTCTTGGCTTTATTTTTTGATTCTCCATTAGGCTTTCCTTGTTCTTTCATTTCCTTCCTCATCCTCTTTCCACATGTTTTGGATTTTCTCCTCTTTTTACCACGTTATACCTTTTATTTATCTCTCCCCTACCTCCCTCTATCCCTTTTATTCAGTTCCTGGAAGTCTATATTCCCTTCTGTTTGTTCTTAGACCTCTTGAGTACTTTCTTCTCCCCCCCCCCTGCCCCTGTCGCCTTAACTTTACGTTCTCTATTTGCTTTACTATACATTTCTTTGGATCGCTTACCTTCTCACCTTCCACTGTGGATTTTAGTAAAAAATCCTACGTCTTTTTTTTGCCTTTGTTCCTTTTTTATCCTTTTGCGCTCCTACACTTCCCACATAACTTGGAATCCTCTAGTCGACTCCGAATAGCTATCCAATATCTATTAATTCGTTCTGTCAACATCTTACAGGCAGCGCCTCCTATGGCGAAATCTATAAATTCCGGCTCGCCAGTTCCATTGTTCAACATAGGGATAAATAAGACTTTATCCATTTATTTAGTGTTATTACTAGTTTTTAAAAACTCTGCGAGCGTAGGCTATGTATTCGATAATAATAAAAAATAATAATGAATAATAATAAATTGATATTATAATACTTATATTAATAATGATAGAATAAAAATAAATTCTCTTGTGATTAAAAAGCTAATTTCTATCTTTTCCATTTAAGTAAATTGTGATTTAAAAGTTATAACCTACGGATAGTGGACAAAACTCCCGGAGACAAATCTTCCACAAATATCTTCCACAAATCTGAAGTTGGCTTTTTGCATAAAAAAGTTATCCGAAAATGTTATCACCCCTAGCAACCATTATGTGCGCTTACTTTTTATTCGCGATTCAATTTTTCTTCTTCTCGTCATCTTGACAATCACACTTTTGAATGAATTATTATATGCAAAAAGCCAAGTTCAGATTTGTGTAATGTCAGACAGTGCCGGTGGTTCTGGAAAATGGAGGTTATCTCGTACACAATGAATATCAATCATATCTTGCTAGAGTAACTTACTTCAATTTGGAATAATCATGATTTTTTTCTAAATAACTTTCTACAATTTTTTCACTATAATTGCCTATGCATTTGGCGAGCCGGAAGTTCCGAAAACCGCCACTGGCATCGTTACAGTCTTATCTACTGAGCGAATATAGCTGTTCAACGTCGTCTTTATACCAGCCATGCCAGCGTAATATTAACATTTATGAGATGGATACAACGATATAAAAGAATAAAATAATGAAGAATACAGTTAAGGAAGAAGATAGTGGAGAAAGAAAACGAGGTAGCTGCAATGAAGAATAGGAGAAGAGAAAGAGGGAGAAAGGCAGGGAATGAGAGAATGAAAGAAGGAGAAGAGCAGTTGTTAGCATTGGCCGTAAAGGAACAGAAGACAGAAAAGAAAGGAAAATGACCAAGGGAGTGTAATACTGGTGACAGTAGCGAAGGGAAGGTAAGGAAAATAAGTGAAGGAATACATTATAGAAAATATTGATGAAATTTCATGAGATAAGCAGAAAAAGTGTCAGAGGTCAGAGGAGTGTCGAATTTTTATCTCTCACTGTTCTATTTTTTAACCCTATGTCGTTTTGGTATCCTTTCCATTCATCTATCTCCTCGCGAACTTCAGCCAACTTTTCTTTCTGAAATTCGAACTTTTTCTTCTCCAGGGTTCTGTAGTTCTAAGCAAATAACTTCATGGTTTTGATCTGGCGGCTATCCGTCGTACGAAAGAGAGGAAGTAGGGAATGAAGGGGTATTGCGAAGAGAGGAAGAGGAAATACAAAAAATTTTAACGACCTTATTGGTAATCTTACAGGCTAAAAAATCCTGTCTTAAAGGACCAACCTCTAACTTTGTCTAGTTTTCACTATGTGAACATTTTCGTATCCTCTGTATATTTTCATTATTTCAATTTGTATTTTTCTTACTCTAATAAGGTTTGATTCTTTACAATTAAGGTACTTGAACAAGATGTATGTGTACCAAAAATAAATTCTATTTCTAGTTATATAGATATTATCATATTTACCAACAGGATCGATAAAATTCACTATAGCGAAACACAGAAAAGCAATCACTGCCTTCATTTTTTATCGGAATAATGGAAGCCTCCTTATAAAGAACTGTAAAAGAGTGTTATTTATAAATATCCTTCAAGACATTTAGTTCATATAGGATAAACTGCTGCCTTACTTTTTTTTATAGATGAATTAATTATATTCATTCGAGCAGTTATCTTCACACTGAAGTCACAGAAGATGTACTAATTAATGACATCATTATTTACGATACACTAGAATCAAGAACAATTATCACGCAATAAAAAGATTAGTATTATTATAGAAGCGTAATTAGGAAATATTCTTCAGAGCGTTTTTTATCCTACATCAGTCGGTATCTTATTCGTGATCATGCAAGAGTTACTTATATTGATCTAAGCAGTTCTGTTTACACAAAAGTCGCAAACAACCATCAGATTTATGGAATTATTATTGAGAGTTTATAGGCAGTGAAATTAGTTTTTCCTTACTTTATAGCTATTGTTATTTACCTTTCCTTTCTTTCTCTATCCTCTATCCAGCTATTTTTATAATCTTTTGGACCTGAAATATTTAAAAAATGTAAAAAAAGAAGAATTTATTGAATAATTAATAATGATGATAGCTAAGAGAGGAAGGCTAGTACATCTAAAATATATATATAGCAGATAAGAAGAAAGAGAAATCTGGAGAGAGGATATAAAAAAAAGTAATAGACTGGTAAGAGGAGGGAAGATAAAATAGATTGCAAGAAGGTGAGAGAATACAAGGAGTAAAGGAAGTCAAGTAAAGGAATAGAGAATTTATACAGTAAGAGTGAAAAGTCATGCTGATAAAATGAGAACAGTGGTGGTAAAGAGGGCGTGGTAATTATAAGAGGAAAGAGTAGGAAGAAAAGTAGATACGGTGAAAAGAAGGAGGAATGAAGTTTCCAAGAGGTCAAGGAGCAAGAGAAGATGAACTATGAGGAATCAAAGACGAGAGAGAGGGAAAAACAAAAACAGATAATGCGTAGATGGGGGAGAAGAAGGTAAGTCAAGATTTCAGAAATGGTTTCCGTTTAGAGAAAGAAGAGGATTTCTCCACTATCTGAGAAAAGACGGAGAACCCGAATGAAAGAAGCAGAAGCAAGTGTAGGACAGAAAGATCGAGAAGCATGAGTAAGAGGAAATGGTAGAAAGAAGATGCAAGAAGAATGTGATAAAGATTCGAAGGAACAGAAGTTTTAGTAACTCAAATGAGACACATTATCCATGACATAGAAGAAAAACTTCATTGTTAAGAAATAATTTCAAAACAGAAAACGACTCCTCTTGTTTCTCTTAGACATGTCTGCTATAAGCATGAGCGAAACACACGCGACACTTACAATCGAAGCTGATAGCTACCTAACTACGAGCTCAGTTTTCACGACAGTGCCTTAGCCTTCTAAGATCGCATTACCTTCCGTTCGTACTTTCAGACCTTCTCATAACTGAACCCCAATTTTTGGAAGGACCATTTTTGGAGCGCCTATAACTGAAGTCCAAGTGAATTATAAGACAGGTTTCATTTTTTAATTAGTGTAGTTTCTCGTTTGTGATGTATGAATTAATTTTCTTTATAAGAACAAGAATTTAATTCATCAAATGGATTGAATAATTAATTTTCTGCTTTTATATTCTATTCCAAGAATCAGCTTCTTCACACAGTTTGGACGCAGTGCATTTACCTCCGATTCAACTTTATAACATTTACTGTTTTGAACATTTCGAATATTTGATAAGATTTGGCGATTTACCAGAAGAAC
>WSXT02168537.1:0-15829 GCA_011762715.2 Neuroterus valhalla | reverse complement strand
TCCGATTCAACTTTATAACATTTACTGTTTTGAACATTTCGAATATTTGATAAGATTTGGCGATTTACCAGAAGAACTGTCCTTTTTGGGAACAGATACAACTCACTAGTACAACACTGAGAAACTGGGAATGTTCGGTGGAAAAAACCTCTTGTTTCCATTCCTGGCTCCGAAAGCGCATTTCATTCATGATTCGGGTAGAAATAAAATAAGAATACGTGGAGCAATATTGCAGCAGTATTGGCAGGAGATGCCTAAAATCATTTTATTTTTAGGGAATTCGGGCCAATTAACAATCGCCTTGTTGAGCTACACGTATTATTCAAATTCGAAGTGGACAAAATGTCTCTGAGACGGTTCAATTCATATTCCACAAGAATTCTCGATTTTGAATAACCTCGAAAATGAAAGTGTTGCCTGACAATACAGTTCTCTATCTTCTTCGTTCGTGATGCTTTGAGATTTACCTCTAGATTCACCTCGAGATTAATCTTGAGATTTACATAACGTTTCTTTTTTTTTTATCTTCATCACCTCATACTTTCTATCCTCTCTCCATCACACTCACGCGTTCTTCTCTCTCAACTCCTCAAGCTTTTTTCATATTTTCTATTGTTGAAAAAATATTTATGTCATTGTGAACAAGACCAGAAAATGGAATCGGGCCATCCAATGCAATGGGTACAAAGGGTGCAGAATCTTCAAGAGTGCATTCAAAGTATAAAATACTGCATCTGTAGGGAGATAGGAGGGAAAGAAAGCGTTCTCGGAAGCGTTAAGTATTAGAGGTTCAATAAATGGAGAAAGAACTGGGCAAGGGAATTATTATAAGGGTGAGAAGATGAAAGAAAAATACTAAGATGGGAACTTTGAACCTCCAATTTCTTCGGTCTCACGATCATATTTTCCAAACTAATAGAAAAGACAAGGGATAACCTAGTCAAAGTATTTATTCAAATTTACGTAAGCGACGTTTCGACGACAACTGTTTGTCATCTTCAGGCGATTAAGACCTGGATTATTAATCAATGATAATAAAAATTATTAACATTAAATCTTTTACGAAACTAATACGAATGTTCAGAGACTTGAATTGAATCAAATGTGCACTTCACCTTGTGAATACAATCTTTTTACAACAAAAAATTGTACATTAAGCGATGTTTGAAGATAATTTTAACAGGGAACCTCAAAAAACGAAGGAGGGTCCCCATTTCTGTCGGAGAATTACATTTTTAAATTCAAACTGTAACTGAAAACCGCAAGGGTCAAATGGCGGAACTATAGTGCTGAGAAAACTGAGAAGAATACTATTCAGAGCAAGCAAGGAAAAAATTAAAGAGGAAGAAGATGAAAAATAATTCTGAAAAACATACAAAATTTTTCTATGAATAGGTTAAGGAGACCAGAAAAGAAAGAACAGAAGACTTCCATTCAGCTGAACCGCTACGCGACGTAAACATTCCTTTAGCTGATTTCCGGAGAAGTTCTCACCACCGTCCCCCTCCACATGGGTGTTTCTAGAGGTGAGTACTAATTGGTTGCTACCGTTAGTTAGGGGCAAAGGGGACAGCTAGAGTTCAGCTTAACGAGCCTGGAAGCGTTAAGGTAAATGGAAGTTCAGCTAAACGGAAGACTTCTGTAATAGCACTGAGTTAGTCGTATTATCGATGATGATGGTAAAATGGTATGGGATTTGAATAGAGTGAAAGACAGTATGTGTGTTTTTCCAAGAAATTGTACAAAGGTCTGGCCACGGAGCATGAAAAAAATGATAAAGAAGGTAATATAGTACACGGAGAAAAATGGAGACCTTGTCTGACTATCAAAAGATTCAGATTGATTATATCTGAGGGCCAACTATAGGACACCCTCCTAGAGGTCCACGACGGCTATCTGCGGAGAGTCGAAACGAGAGGTTCAATTTGGTCATTACAGAGTGTCTACTTTATCATCGCGTATGTTCGTCTTGGTCATCCTAAGATGGTCGGACCGACCATTGTTGGGGGTTCGTCCGATCATTTCAGATAATTGATTTGGTCATCTTAAAGTATTGATCTGATAATCATCCTATATCTGTTGTCCGTTTCTACCTTACCGATCAACATATTTGAAATGCCAGTGTCTCTCTTGAAAGAGACTGGGAAGATTGACATGAAATGGAACTTGCAAAACCTCAAATTTTATAAGAAATTCATGAAATCTGGAAGTATTTTTATTATTTCCAGAAAACAAGGTGCATAAAGCATTATTCGAAGTGCACAGACAGTGCACTTCGACTATATACTGTTCAGAGCATGAGAGGTGTCACTGCACTTGATTGGGATATTGCAATCACTGAAGTTATTCCTTGAAGATACGTTAATGCGTATTACTTATCTCATTTCTTTTATTTCTGTTTCAGCAATGATTGAATAAATCTCTTGCACATTTTCAGCCAAAGAATACAAGATGAGAATACATTGATTGCTGAGTGAAGAGTAACGCCTTTGTAATCAACCCCATTAAAGCGTCCAATTCGACTTTCGCTTTCCATCATATTGTCTCTTATGCACTTCAGTCTCTACGCATGTTTGAAATATCGGCGAGGAGTTTTAACTGATGGAAAATCTCTCTAAATTCAGCTCACAGCAAACATGGCATTGAACGTCCGAGAAGACCAAGGCGAACCTGAAGAGGAAAGAAGGCATAATTCAGGGGAATTAGCCAAAAGAAGATGCTGGGTAATCATGAGCCTCGAAAACCATCATGGAGAAGAAAACTGCTGATATACTACTTGTCGAAAGAAAAAATGACAAAAAAGAATGGCCAAACACGAGCCTCACCGTAGGCGGTCTCATAATGCCGTCTGAAGGCCAATTATGATTAGCCGTTCTCGGTTGCGGTTCGCTGGTCCGGTTCGGTGCTCGGTTGACCGATGCAGCTCACACTGCGCCGATTTAGCTTAAAGATTGCCATCCTCACGCATGCGCGGTTCATAGATTATAGTGACGTGAATGACGTTAAGTACGAAAACCAAGAAGCTAGAGAAACAGCTAACAGGCCTCGTGGCTTCAGCGAGCGCTCTCATTGGCTACGGTTGCGAACGGCACGTTGAAATCAGAAGCGAACCTAAATGCTTGAGCTGAACCGGGGCCGAGTACACCCTGATTGGCCGAGAGTCCAGCTGGACCGGCGAACCACATCAGAGAAGGGCTAGTCTGAATTAGGGCCAATTCAGACTAACCGTTCTCGGTTACGGTTCACCAGTCGGGTTGGACTATCGGCCAATCAGCGCGTACTCGGTCCCGGTTCTGGTTCGGTTCGAGCAATTAGGTTTTATTCTAATTTTAACTTTGCCGTTCGCAACCTTGGCCAATGAGAGCGCTCGCTAAAGCCACGAGGCCGCGCATGCGTGAGAATAAAAATCGTTAGACTGAATTGGGGTAGTGTGAGCTGCATCGGTCAACACGGAACCGAATCGAACCGGCGAACTGCAACCGATAAGGACCCTCTAGAAAAGGACGCGACAATCTACCAAGTAATCACGGATTTGTCGAGTGGAGTTGGTTAGCTTGAGAGAGTGCGCAACATGTGCGAAAGAGAAGAATTCGCCCACTTCCTCTCCCTCTATGGCCGTTTGCCATCACTTCCTATCCCGTTGTGAATAGTAGTGGCGGAACATTGTCGCGTTCTTCCTTAGAGGGTCCCTATTCTGAATTGGCCTTCAGTGTGAAAATCCAGGGTGTTCGACAAACCAGGGATAGTGATATCCTCATTTAGGTTTGGACTGAGGCAGAGAGTAGGGCTAAACTGTCCTCTGCTATTAGACGGGCGGTCAGCAGTGGCGACAAAGTTTACAATTTCGTCCCACGCGTTAAGGTGGAAGTTTTGGATCTCGACATGTTGACAAAAATAAAGGACATAAAGGGGGCAAGCGTAGAAGGTGGGATTGGAGTCGGCTTGAAAGAAGAGCCTTCACAGGTAATTTAAAGGCCCATGTCAAGTTCAAAGAAGATCTACCCGCGTACCAGAGAAGGTTGAGGCCACCCAGTGCTACTGCTGTCAAGGCTGCATCCATATCAAAGAAGCTTGTACTGGCTCAGACAGGAAATGTGCTATAAGAAGTGCAGCAAAGTGAGTCACAGGTCTGAAAAGTGCGTGAAAACCGCATAAACAGATCAGTCTTGAGATAACCGTCAATAGAACAAATGTCATTGAACTCTGGAAAAAAGATGGGAAAACCGTTTGCGCTATTCACCTAGATGATGAATGGATAGAACAAGTTGATCATTTTTTGAATTTTGGAAGTTTTTACACTGTTGAAGAAAAAGTAGATGCAGAGATCGCCAGCCGTATAAATGAGGGTAGAAGAACATCGCTGGTATACGAGCTATTATTACAAGAAGAGAACAAATAAATGAGTCCGAAATTAGGATACATAGAATTATATGAATGCACCCACCATGCTGTATGGTGGCGTAACCTGAGTGAATCAAGAAAACTACCTACATAACGTGAATTCGATTAACGTGCAATTCTTCTTCCTCATGGAAACTATTTTACACACGCTCCTATGTCTCCTCCATCTATTAACACTGACTACGAAGTACCGTGGGCAAAATGTTTACCAGGATGCGCATTTATAACGTCATGGAAAAAATTTAAGAAAATATCTAAAGAGTCCAATGTAGATTTATGGCAGCAAGATAATGTGTGGCTCAGATATTTAGTTCAAGGCAGATCTTTAGGAAAAATTTTAGGCTATATTCATAAAAATACTTCAAATTTATGAAACATTCATCATCAACGGTATGTGTGAATCTGAATTAATGATTAAGGCGTCTCTTAGTAGAGATTGTATAAGATTTAGATACAAATTTCAAGCTTAAATACCTCCTGGTAAGATGAAGGTACTGTTATTATAGCGCGTTTTCGATTTGCAGTACTTTCAGTAATCTGCTCACATAAATATTGTGAACGACTAAGATAACTGCACAAGATCTGTGCCTTATGTCATGTGAACTAAAGCATCTTGCAGAATATTTTTCAGATAAACTTTTTTCCGAATTCTTCATAAGCAGGTTCCAATATTTGAAAGGAAATGAGGATCGTGATTAAAATATTGTTCACTATAGTGATTTTGAATGATCCTGTTGGTGAATATAATGATGTCTACATAATTCAAATTAAATCTTCATTTTCAATATATATAAAATTACAAATGTAATCAGTCACAATACCTAATATTTTAATTCTTGAACCACAAGATTCTACCACAGTTTTTTCGAGGATTTCGAGAAATACCAGAAGATTTCGACAGATGTTCAGAGATTTCAAGAATGATCCCCGTGGGCTAAAGAGGTTTGCAGAGAAATTTAAATGGATTATGAGTTCCGGAGATATTCTCAAAGTAATCACAGTATTTTGAAAAATTCAATGAGTTACAGATAAACCAATATAAAAGTTCAATTTTGAGCAAAAGATATGAGGTTCCAAAAACAATCATCGTTTCTGAAAAAATAGTCCGAACTTCGACCAAAGCATTGATTTTTTATTCTGATCGACGATTTCCACAAAAAAACCTCATTTTCAACCAAAAAGACAAATTAACGAGGGAATACGTTATTGCCGAATCAAATAGCTAAATTTTTAACGAACAAGATGAGTTTACATCCAAAACGTTTATCTTCAATCGAAAACATGAATTTTCAGGGAGTTAAATATTTTTTACCCGAAAAGATTAACGTTTCTCAATATACATGATTTTGGTAACAAATAGGTAAATTCCCTACCGAAAGTGGAAAAGTCGATTCTCCAGACGAATTAATTTTCAACTAGATGAAAACGATCTTCCAAGAGACAAGTTGGTTTTTCAACCAGTGGGTTAAATTTCCGAATGCAATATACACATTCTCCATCGAAAGACGAATTCTCAGCGAATGAATTAACTTCAACATGAATTTCCAAGCGGAGAGATACATTTTTAGAGAGGAAACTTGTGTTTAGAAGAAAGTTAATCTTTAACTTAAACGATGGGTTCCAAACTCCTTGATTTGTTTGTACTTCCTTCCCCTTATTAGTTTGAGAATCTTCACATAGCCATCGAAAATTTTATGTATACGTATAGAAATCTACCTTTTTCCTTTTCTAGAATCCTTATGTACTAGTCTGCTAACTATTTCTTACAAATCTTCTTACATACCATTCTCAATCCTATACGCTTTCGACTGTGCCCTGGGCTTCCGTTTCCCCTTTCCAATATTTTTCTACAGATTGTAGCTCAATTTTGGAACACAATTTCTACTTTACCTTCATCGAGAATTTCCTTTCGGCTCTTCTTAGTGCTGTTAGCTCTTTCCCTCAACTCTTACAGCTTCTTCATCTATCCCTCGCCATGACCATTCCTTTTAAAAATTTACTTGATTTTCTCTCCCGTACTTTCTCCTCCTCCTTCGTCACCTGTACATCAGTTCGTCATTCGTCAGCTGTTATGTCTTGACTTTAAGATTTTTTCCCATCTATCTTCTCTCTGCCTTGCCATGATCTCTTTTTCTAACCCTTGTCATTCTCTACCCGCATCTTGCATCCCATATTCGAGCCTTCATTCATTTTTCTTATCCTCATACTTCGAACGTTCTACGTTACCCTGCCCCTCTCTTCCCTAAATTTCTCGTACACACGCTTGTGCGATCAAGCTCCCCATCGCCCGTTTCAGTTTTTCTTCGGAATTCCAAGATCTTTTAGTTATCTGATCCACATTTCCTTTCTTTCTGTTTCAGCATATTAATTGGGCAGCTCCAGCTGGATACAATGACTCATCTCAGAAATCTCTCATGCAAACCTTCCATACTTTTATATTTCTCCCATTTTTATGTCTTCACTCCGTAACTCAACACTGACCATTATAATAGTACATCAAACATCCACACCCTTATCTTCTAGTCGTCCTTGGAACTTCTTTCCCCTATTCCCCACACTTCTTTTATTACTTTTCTCGCACATTCCAGTTTGTTTTTACCTGTAGCTTATTGCCTCTTTCTGCTTCGAACCAGGAACCCAGTTAGCAGAATTTTTCCACTAACCCCATCACCTCGTCATTTATTTTTCATTCATACTCTACACTGAATCTCCAATTTCTGAAGAAAAAAATCATTTTTGGCTCACTTACATTACCGCTCATGTCCTTTTTCTTACATACTCTTCAAACGATCTCATCGTTAGATTCATCCCTCTTTCAACTTCCGCTACTAGCGCTACATCGTCTTTGTATGCGAGCAAAAATAGTTTGAGAGTTCCCAGTATCGTCCCCCCTCATACTTTCCTTTCCATCTTTTCCTCTAAGTCTGCAGTCAGGACACTAAACAGATGAGGACTAATTGGGCCTCGCATTCTTATGAAACTGAAAACATGGATTCACCGAATCATTTCATCGATCAACTGAATGATTGAATAAATGCACATTTATTTTATTTACAGAATCAGCTTGGCCACATGGAATGAACGCAGCTCATTCACCCCCGATTCAACTTTATAACATTCATTATTTTGAAAATTTTGAAAATATAAATGGACTAGAATCTTTACCTGAAGAAGTATTCTATGTAGGAACATATGTGACTCAGCAGTACATCACTGGAGTAATGGGATTGTTCGAAGAAAAAATATTTTTGTTTCCACTCCTCGCTCCTGTAGCGGATCATGGTCATCGTTTGGGTAGAGTCAAAATACGCATACGTGACGACATTGCTAATGAGGTTACATCGATACCAGTTGAGGTTCCTCTGAATCATTTGTTCTTTAAGGAGTTCGGACCAAATTACATTCCTTCCGTTGAAGTTCACGCATAATTCAAATATAGAGTGAAGCAGATGTTTCTAGGACAGTTTCATTTATATTTCACTAAAAATTTTCCCAGTTTCAAGTAGGTAACCTCAATGATAAAAGCAATTTCCAATGAAAGGACATTCATCTCCTTTGCTTATAATGTGTCCCATTCGGATTTACATGCCTTTCCTGCCTTAAAGTCTTTATCGCATCCATTTACCATATCTTCCTATGGTTTTTTTCCCCACTCATTCTTCATATTTCCTCTCCTCCGAATTTTCTTATCCTTCATCTTTCCTCTTCAAAAAAATAGGGGAAAATTCCAATACAACGTGCACTTCGTATGAGGAAGTCCAATTCTTGAACAGAAAGGACGCATTGTTTAGAATACAGTTCAATTTTTCGAATTTGAAAAGAAAATTATTCAAAATCAAGAAGATGAACTTTCAAAGAGGAAGGATGAGTTCTCTACCATGAAGATGTATCCCGAATCTGAACTAATGAGTTGGATTTTAGTCATCTTTTGACCAAAAAAGATGACTTGGCGAAGAGGTTCAATCTCCAACAAACTATTCGAACTCTCAAATATATGGATAATTTTTTGACCCAAACTTTGAAATTGTTTTTTAACAAGATTATTTCTAACCAAGGAATATGGCTCTTCTACAATGGAAGATGAGTTTTCACTAAAAAATAACATGTGAGCCATTGTGAGGCGCCACGCAGAAGTGATAACTTCATATGATGGAAATCAAAGTGTTGGGAATTTGAAACTTTGTTATCCACTACTTTTGATATAAAATGAAAATCACGCAAAATAACAAAAAAAAACCGGAAATTCAAGATGGCGGATTTAGCTTACACAAATTTAAGAACAAGACTGAAAAACCTTCATTTTGCTGCCAAAAGAAAACTTTCCACATCAAAAAATTGGACCCCGGAATTTTTCCTATCTACAGGCCTTTTTCAATCTCTATGGACTGGGCTATTGCTGCAGTTTTTGGTTTGAACTAGCGAACAGCTTTAGGTCATTCATGTTCAGGAAAATGTTTAGCTGATAATCATCCTCATCATCATGTATTTTCTATGGGATACGCTGTTTAGTATTTGGCTCAATAGATTCAACTGAATGCTCTGGAGGAGTCTCCTCAAAAAATACTTATTGCAACACAAGTTGATCCACTTGTTCGTGTTTGCTCATGATCAAAGTACTTGATTCGGGTTTCGTAGAGCATCTTCGCACGACCAAGGAAGTCAGTGCTACTTGAGCAAATATTGTGATGTCATGTGATATCAGACAAAAGGCTTGCTTGTGATCAATTTAGGTCAAGTTTCTTTGGTGTTGCCTAGCTTGCGAAACGGCCACAGCGTCGAAAGTGACTAGATCTATACTGCTTCGTGAGTTCTTGTTATATCATTTTCGTTTCTTGATAAGATTGTTATTTCCGTTGCAATAAGCTAAAACCTTATCTAGAACCACAGTTGTAAGGTTCCGATATATCAAACAAAAGTGAGCTATTGTTCAGAATTTAGATGAATTATGAGCGTCTGTTTTTTTAGGCAACATGTACTTGATCTCTTGAGCATGAAGTTCGGCATAAGATTTGGATGATTGAACTGTAACAGGTTTCCACTATGTCCAGACTTTCCAGTTACTTTATCTCTTCGTAACCGCTAAAACGTCTGAGTCTGTTATGAGAGTGGGCTCTCTCGGTGGGTTCTTACTTACCTGCTCTTGCCCTAGTTGAAACTACACAGCGCGAGCTTCCATATAATCTTATGTAATAATGCTGCTGTCGGAGCCTCGATGTTCTAACGGGAGATGCTATCAGTAACATGGTGTGTCAGCTTCTCGGTTCTTTTTTTTTTCTTTACATTGCATCAACAGACCCAACTTGCACCTTACTATGCTGTCGTCCATTTCCAAACTGACTTTCCATGTTGGATTTCTTTCTTTTTTCGGCGCGAATACTGTATTATTTGTCGGCTCAGTTCTACGGCTTAACGTTCCAGCGACTGCCACTGCTACACAAAAATCTCAAACTTCTACGAGTTGTTTGGCGCCAAACGCGCATGCGCCAGCCGGACTCCCAAAACTTTACGCAGAATAACTGAATCATGAACGCGGGTCAGACTTCTACCCGACACTGCTCAGCCCTCATTAGAGTTGAGGTAGAGGAGATGAGCTAGTGGTAAATAAAGCATGCTATTTTCAAGTTCCACAAAAAGGTTGCATTTATTTCACAATCTGGAGTAAAGGGGGTCGGTATCTCAATTTTAGGGCGTGACAGTAATCGGAAGCATATGGCAGGTGCCATGTTTTAAAGAATACAATTCGAATAGGCGATAAGGCAAAAGATAGGTAGAACAAAAGCAACTATTGACTATCTTAATTAACCTAGGCTGCCTCTAACGCTTCGTCGGCACTCCCAGGGCAGGCAATTCATGAATCGATAGATGTGAAGCGAAATTCCATGTTAGATGAGGGTTTCAGAAACTACATAATTTTCAACATGCAATTTAAGCCATATGGCAAACAATGGCGGTTGGAAGCAAAGACAGAAAAATGGGAATTTAAATGAGGAACAACAAAAATGCAAGTGGACGGTAGAAAAATAAAGTCGGGCTCATGGGACCAGATGGGCCCTTATTTCTCCGCGTTACAAGGATCAAGAACGAGAAAATTATTCCATAAAAACTTGCAAACCCGCGAGGTTCCACGTAGTCAGTTATCGAAACTAACTCTTTCAACACCCATGCCATAAAAGGAAATCCTGATCACGAGGAATTCCTTAGGACTTCCACTCACACGTTTATCAAACTGACCTTACCCCTAACAAGGGAAGAGCACTGAAGTTAATGTTCGGATTAAATACAAAAGTAGATTTCTGCGCGAGAAAAAAAAAGACGTTCCGTTCCGGCACAAAGCTGCGGGACGAAAGAGAACGTTGCAGGTAGAGACTTGAGCGCGTCGCGTCGTCCCGACTTCTTTGAACGGGCCTCCAGTGGCTCGCGCTGATTGGGTGCTTCCCTTGCGCTGCTGTTGGATTGCTGAGTCCGCACGGCTGGCCTTCTCTACTGTCACTACGTCACTGTTGTGCAGGAGCGGCTTCGTACAGGGAGCCTGTAATTTGATCAAGGGAAACTCGAGAGACAATAAATCCGTAGCATTACTGGTATGAGGAGACTCTCGTCCTCTCTGGAACGAGTACACGCGCATTGGCAACAAACCCCGACACATCTAAGGTAACCAGACCTGATTCTCATCCCATCGCGGGAGTCTTGAAAAAGTCTGGACTATCGCGCCCAGTTCCTTGTCGTCGAGGGTCCCAAAAAAGGTTGTGAGAGCGATTCCTCCCACAAAAGAATTGCTGGCGTAGTCAAGGGTTTCGCTCCCAGGCGGATAAGTCATTCCCAAAGCTCAAAGAAGTGTCGACTGCGTCCCTGGCTTTAGAGGCATATGATGAATTCACGCCAGATTCTGGGATAGTTGGAGCCAGCAAACGGACAGGCAAGATCCTAGTTCTCTAGTGAACACTAGAGTTTTGGAAATCCCTTATTGTCCCTCGTTGAATAGCGTCGAAGCAAGGTCGCATATAGAAAAATACAAATCAAAACGCATGGGCCCTCAAATCCTTGAAATTACCCTATCAAATGCCCTTAGAGTTTCGTGCCACGTGCCAGAACGGAATTTTTAACGAAATTTATTGAAATGAAATGGGGGAAGTGGCTGTTAAAAAATTTGCCACGTTACAACCTGCATGTGGTGAGTTCTACAAAAAATGCGTAGGTACGTCCTTTGTTCTTCAGGTGCCCTATTGGTGCATGCAGATCCTTCATGATTGACCTCTTCGAAGTGCTGCAGTTTTCTTGGGATTTTGCTGTTAACAGCAACGAGAACGTTAATGTCTGGATGAGGTTCCAGAGGATCGGATGCTTGTGATAGATTATCTCTAGCACTGATGCATTCAGCCCTCATCATTCCTTCTTCATCTACACCGTCTATCAGAGTCCCATCGATAGGAGGCTGTTGTTCTACTTCAATTTTGATCGTATCATTTCTATCTGCGGGGAAGAAATTTTCGACAGTTATTGAGCATTTTTTGCCCGCCAAATTCTGCTCTTTCATTCTTTTCATCAATATTTGAAGATTTTGTACGTATTTTTTTCCTGGATTAGAAATGCATCCTTATTCTTTTGAAATAAACTTCGTTGTCGAAAATGTGACTATTTCCAGTGCAGCTTTTTCTGAAAATGCAATTTTTTTGTTGATGTCATCTTTTCCGGTACAAATTCAACTATTTTGTTCAAAGTATAATTATTTTGTTGTCAATACAACTAGTCCGTTCGAATCATCCTCTCCCTCGGAATTCAACTCGTTCATTGTAGATTCTTCTTCTCAGGTTCGAAATTCATCTTTCTTGAAATTTGGTTGGAAATTCAACAATTTTGCTATGCTCCTGTTCCTTGATCGGATATTCAAATTTGTTTGGAAATTCAACGTTTTGGACGAATAATTACTTTTCCTCGGTTGAATATGAACTTTTCTAGTTTGAATGGAATTTTCTACTACTCCAACTATTTTTCTACACTGTCGAAAAAGTAGTTGAAAATCACAAGTCGGTTTGCAAATGTTTCACCATGATTAATGTGTCAAGCCTATAAGTTCAATGTGAAATTTCAGTAATTGCAGTTCCATATTACAATATTTGTAGGGATTTTACCGTTAGAGGATAATATTATCACACGAATCAGTAGACATAAGAAACACCTGATTAGCGTGGTAAATTCCCACAATTTTGTAAACGATATTATCACGGACTTTTGCATGATTTCTTAAAAATCATAATATGTACTGTAATCCAATTCACATGAGGAGTTTATAAAAGCAGAAAGATTGGAATTTCACCAGAATTTTGTAATTCTACTCTTAACCACTTGGAGTGCGCCATAAAACAAGAACGATTGACGGGCGGACATTAGGCATCAGCCATGCCAAAAAAGAAAATATTTTTCAGCTCAAAGCGTTTAAAAATTTGAGAACATGAACCCAAATTGAAATTGAAGAAATTATACTCAAAATTCGTACAAATCAGAGTATTCTAAATTTATCATGTAATTTTGGGGTATTGCAATCGAAGTCTTTCAACTTGAAATTGAATGAGTTTTAATCAGTATCTGTCAAATATGAACATTTCTGAATAAACCTCTGAATTATAACATTTCGGAAAAAACTTCATTCAAAAACGTTCAAGATTGTATAACCTCATACTAGGGAAGATAATAAATTACATTACATTCCATTACAATTGAAAATTTGACATATGCTCTGAATCAGAAATTACATAGTTTGAATTCTTGTCATTTTGAAATTATACTTTCTCCCAAAATGTTCAACTTTTTCCAACTTTTGAGTTGTACAAGAAAAGCGTAAAGTTTATTGCTTTATTTACACTTGTCTTCAGACCATTCGGTACATACAAGGATAGTTTCGCAGGGATAAATAAAAAGAAGAAAATACTCAATTCCTGTATAGCTAGACGCAAACATGAAAGCCTAATAGGGAGGATGATTACACACAGTCAAATGTTTGCAAACGCTCGCTAAAAATTTTCGCAATTAAAGTAGAGAATTTTCTAACAGTAGAAGGATAGACGGAAGACAACACAGCTAAACCATTTAACAGTTGAATCAAGTTCAGCAGAATTTTAGCCTCACAGAGATGCTGACAAGAATATTGGATAGTCTGACTTGAGCATAAATTCTTTTATGAAACAGAGGCATTCGCTTGAGTAAATATTGTTGAATTTCGAATTGCAGTGACAAGTGAAGGAAAATCAATCAACTTTTTGATAAGGCTAGGCGCTCTCTATCGAGCTTCTCAAGGTAGGACTTGTAGTTCCTGAGAACTATCTCTCTGTCAGAGTTTATTGTGTTTAGTGATAAACTTTCCCATCTATCCACCAAACCACCTGCTTCGAAAAAAATGCGGATCTGGGAAAACCAGTTAAATTTGTTGTTGGGATGCTTTACTGCCTGAGATCTCAGCCTATCAAAACACAATCTTGGATAACGTGGAACATCCATTGTAGAAATTTTAATTAACCAAAATAAAATATTTTTTAAGACTGTATGAAATAAATGCAAAGATCCGGTTTTCAATCTCACCGCGTAGTTTGGTGTATTAGTGGGTAAGGGTTAGAGTTTCTTAAAAAAAGAGAGCTGTACTCTTTCAATGATTTCTAAATGATTTAGGCTCCAAACCTGCGATCCATAGAGCAGTTTACTCACAGAGAGACTCTGAAATAGTCTAACATAAGAGCTCCATGAGTCTACTCCGATCGAGTGGATAGTTCTCAGGATAGAGCCAACTGCTGTGTTCGCAGCACTAACCGATATTCTCGTTGCTGGTAAAAAGGAGCATGAACCAGAAAAAAGGATACCTAAATACGTATATTAACCACCTCAATACGGTTTTCACCAAATTTGAAAGATTTAAATTTCCTAGCAGATGGATTCGCTGATTTGGGGCTGTCCATAAATTACGTAAGACGCTTTTCTTTTGTTTGAATAAAGGAGAAGATAAAAATGCCTCGAAACCAAAAGAGACACAGCGATGTAAACAAAAGAAAAACGTCTTACGTAATTTATGGACAGCCCCTTTAGTAAAAATTACAACTTTCGTTTTTTCCGTATTCACAATTAGATTATTTCCCTTGCAATAAGAAGCAATAGCTTTCAGTTTTCTACTTAATTCGACCAAGGTGTGTCTGCCAAAAGAACATAATCATCTGCATAGCCCAATAATAATATTTCTTTACACTGCTTACTAGGGATGGGCGATTCTGTCAAAAAGTATCGATGTCTAAGAATAGATACTTTCTGAGAATCTATACCAAGGAATCGATTATTTTTCAAAAGAATCGAAGAATCGATACATGGAGGTTATGTTCAGCAATTAAAATGAGCAAAACTCAACTTTTTTGGAGTGTAGAAGGGATATTCGATTACTCCAGGTTAAAACCGTGAATTCTAAACGTATTGAATACAAAATATAGATTTCTCAAAATACACAAAAAATCGGAATCGCCCATCCCCAGATTCAAATCATCCAGAAATCAAAGTAATATGAAATGCATAGGATATCCAATAAAAATGAAGATATATTTTATTTATATATCATACATGTATGCATATGTATTAAATTTAGGCTGAATAGTCGCACACTTTGTACACCTCCACGCGATTTGATCTAGAATACCTAACTTCCACTATTTTGTTCATTCATAGAATCTGAAAAATAAATCAATTATTATGAATATACTTAAGAATATGCATATCAATTTTATTCACGAACATTAATTTCTTTTGAATATATATTATATTTTACAGTATTTTTTTATTTTATAATAAGTTCTTATCTAAAACGATGATAAAGTTAATCAAGAAATGAAATAAGAGAACAATTTTGCTTTCAATAAAGCCACAGTAATTGGTGAATATAAACTTACCTGGAGAATACTTATATTAGACAAGAAGTGATTATAACAATATTTCAAATGCTTATGAAATGAAATAATGATCAAAATCAGGGTGTCAACTTGACCGGGATGTAACCAGGAATTTTATGGACCAGAAAAACGGAAAATGATATTTCAATTTCAAAAAAATTATGACGTTTTTGTTCTATGGTATCGATCAAACTTTCTAGTTCTAATGTAGCCTCTGATTCAGGAATTCCATCTAGAATATGAATCACAGGACTAAAAAAAAAGAACATTAGAAATATTACACATCCACTATATTGTTTAAAAACGAAAAATTGAAGTATGCACTATTCTGGCTCTAGATTTGGATCAACAAGCGTATCGTCGTCCATTTCTTCAATTTTTATATTCCGTACAACTAAAGGATTTTAGTAAAAAAATGTAAATTTACAGTAAGACATGGTTTAATGTCTACAAGTTGTTCATTTAGATTCCCAGACATTCTATACATTTCCATGATACAATGCCTTTTTTGG
>WSXT02168526.1:431-23418 GCA_011762715.2 Neuroterus valhalla | reverse complement strand
AAAGTCTATATTGGAGAAACCGGGAGAGCGGTAAGCCAACGTATAAAAGAACATGAAAGTAAAGTCAGGCTGAAACAATTCACGCAATCAGCACTAGCTGAGCATCACAGGCATCGTTGAGAGCATATATAATATAGCATCACAACCTGAAACTGGGAAGATTTTTGTGATTCGTTCTCTTCGCTTGTGCATGCTAACTCGCGAAAAGGCAACGTGACGAAGTTGCAGAATTAGAAATCAGGTCTCACTGGTTCCGCGGCCGATTTAGGTAAAGATGTGGCTACGACCAACGCTTCTGGTATGGTCATGGGGCTGCTCCCGGCGGTCGGCTGTCCCAACGCTTCTGATTTCGTCATTTGTCGCCTTTTTGTCCTAATCAGCTTCACTATTTGGCATTGCGAAATAGTATGGTGAAATTGTATGTGTGCCTTTTGGTGAGTACCTTGCTGGGTTTAGTTCATTACTGTAAAGGGCTCGTCCTCTATTCTTTAAGTGGAGGTTTGTAATTTGTTTGCCAGGTCAATAACCCTTGCTATGTAATCTTGTAAATTCTTGGTTATTTTCTGCTTGCCCCATCTCTCTCCTCTAAAACTCTCCACAAAGATTCCCTTCATCCTTATTGCTGCTAAAGTACGCACACTAACTTTTCTGCGACCAAGACTTATTTTCTTCTATCAATTTCATATTAATCTTCTTCGAATTAATTACTTTTCTTCTGTATGAAGCAAGCGAGTAGCACTCAGCTCAAAAGAGATTGATTGAATATAATTATTAGTTGTATTTTGATAAATTACCAAGAGGAAACATCAAATGAGAAATGTTTCGAAATCTCCTTTTCCGACACAACAATCACCAGAAATCAATATTCCAACAAAATTTATTAACTTTTTTTCACCCTGCAGGATTTAGCTTCGGACATCCTGCATATGTTCATATAAGCCGTATACCAGATCTCGAGGTTCCTCGTGGTAAGATTATAAAATACGATGGCAACAAGATCGGAGTGAACCAAGATGGCTCTATCCTTCCACTTGTACAGTATTGGCAAATTACCATACTAATTGAACCCTTCAACGAAGTTCAGCATATTAGCGACGTTCAGTGGATGAGAATAGTCACTGATTATGTTCGTACTGTAGGATTAGATGGTGCCGCAATACAAAGCGCTTTACGCGCAGTACGAGCGGTGAGGTTAAGTGAGAGCCAGGAACGAGCCGCTGAACAGGCAGCTCTACAAATAGCTCAAATGTATTTGAATAAGGACAAACACCAAAAATCTTCTACGCCTGGAGCTACCTCAAGTAAACTCCATTTCAGTTCAGAAAATGTACATCGGTCCGAAGAACGCGCTATTACGGGGACCGATCCACTAAATACTGTTCACCAAAGAGTTCGAGCAGCAAGTAGACCAGATCATCAACTTGTAAGCCCCAGAACACCCAGGCCTGATTGGAGGATTCTACCTAGAAGGTCTTATGGTTTTTCTAGGTTTGACAAACTAACAGACGAATAATATTCAACCTTGAACTACAAGAAAGTAACTTCACCGTATTCAAACCGTAAGAGGAAGAGGCTTTGGTCAGAGGTAGCTGAATTTTGGGCGTCGCATAAATCATGTTCGGAATAATGAAGAGAAACCAGTATCAGATCAATCTAGTGCAAACTGAAGAATAAGAAAAATATTCTAGCTAGTTCGGAGTGCAAATGTTCTGTAGTTTTATTGTCTGAATAGCAATGCAAAAAGAAGTTCTGTTTTGAACTTATCAAACATTTCTCACTAATCAATCAATCTGTACTCCGCAACGCATAGAAGATGTTGTCTTCTGACAATTCATTTCAATAACATGTTACTAGTTCTTGGAAATATTTTATATTCGAATACAAAATTATTCAACTTTGAACGACCTCGATTTGGAATCATCGAAAATTCCATGATTCTTAAATAAACAAAGATGTGAAAATATGGCATTTTTACATACGAACCTATTCAATTCTTCATGAAAAGATTTCGGATGCTCATCATCCCATTCCCGAACTTTGATATTGAAACTCTATTATTTTTAACACTTTGTAGATCCCAAATTATGCAATTTTCAAAAGCTTCTCATTCAGAATCGAACGGCTGGATTCCACAAAAGCCTCTACGCTCGGGCTAGTATGCAAGGGAGGGGAATCCAAACCTTGAATGGTTAAACATTTAATATTTCTGAATCAAAAATGGTTACCCTTTGAATTCTTTATGATGTTAACTTTGTGCTGTTGCGTTACGCACACACATTTTTTGGAAGGCAAGAGTTCTACGTGAGGTAGTTATTTTTAATTTATTTATTATACCATTAAGCCAATTACTTTTCAGGGTCAACGTTACTCGTACGGTTTCAGCCCTGCTGTACCACTGAAAAATAGATCATCGATATGGAAAGATTTTAACGTGGAATTGACGTGGGAAATCTCGAGCCAGGGATGTGTCTGAAGGTAAATATCTGATCTTACATGATCTCCCTATAATCAATCCACATTGAACTTCCCAGATCCTTTCCTCTGTTACTCCCATGATTTTATTATAAGTATTATGGCGAATATTTTTTTCACAGTACTCAGAAGGCTAAACAATCTATAATTATTACAGTTTCCTAGACCACCCTTTCCTTTGTATATTGGGACAAAAATCGCCTTTCCCCTATCACTCAGAACTTCGCTATTCACAACACACATATTCATAAATTCACACAGCCACATGAGCAAATATGCGCAACCGAACTTAAGCATTTCAGAGGAAATCCAATCTACAACAGCAGCATTAACATTCTTTTGTTTTTCAATTACGGAAATAATGTCATCGATACTAATTCTGCTTCCATCACCTGCTTCAGAATTGTCAAACATATCCTTGTCTAGCAAACGTATCCTTGTGAAATCTATCCTTGTTGTATATAGTCTTTCAATTTGTTCAAACAGTTGTACAATTGTGAATATATATTTTCCAAATACTAAAAACAAGTTAGCTTTATTCTGTTCCCCTTACTCTCTTCTTTTTACTATGTCAGATATTCTAGTTACCCACTCATTAAACCATATTGTACCATCTGTTGTACTGCGATTACACATTTATAACGATGAGCTACACAATTGGTCGTTTTGGCGCATACCTTAGCCTTCCACCAAAGCGCTCAACGACAGAAGAATGGAAGCCTCACGTTTTGTCGGTTCTAGTGAAATTTTTAGGACCAGAAGCGGATCAGCTGGCAAAGCACTCAAATGGAAAATTTTGCACCGCTGCAATCAGAGCTCTCAAATTCCTGGCGTCGATTCTTGGCCCTGAGCAGGTTTCCCCTGGTTTCAGGATAATGAAGCTGCGGTTCTTCTCGGAATAACAGCAGCCAATGCTCAATCGCCTTTAGGGAGATGCATGTAGACTATCGCGTTGATTTACCGTTCCCGATTTCGTAGTTGTCGAACAGTATAAACTGATTCCATCAGTCAAAACAGTTATTGACATCATCAAAAGTTCACCAATTTGTTTAAAATTCATAATTCTGGATTGGAAATCCATACTTACCTATTGGATAGTAGTATAGCTAGGGGGCTTCTGCGGCATTACTACGTAGTTTAAGCGACCACCGCCAGATGGCCTCATCAGTCAGTTCCAGGATTCGGAAATTCCTTTATTGGTTCTGTTCCAGGCTGACGGTAAAATCGTGAGTAAACGAATCATGGAAAACATTTATTTACCGTTATTCAGATCACGTCATACGACGGCTCTAACTAGAACTATGCAGTAGGTCCAATTACCAGCTGTCGATAAGATGCTGACACTTTATTACCAACATTTGTTTTGGAACAGAATTAACCGAGCAGTTACCAAATTCTGGGAACTGACTTGTGGCGCCATCGGTCGGTGCAGCTGGAACTGCGTAGTAGTGTCGCAGAAGCCCTCTAGCTATACTATCTTAAATAAACGATTCATTTGTTTTTTTGAGGGGGTTTCATTCTTCTATTTGTATTCAACTATTCTCTCAGAGTGATCTCTATGGAATTCCTCAATAATTTTTCTTCTGACTGCAGGGATCTCGAAACGTGGAAATTCGATAGGAACAGATCTAGCCAAATTTCTCATAAAACTAGTTTCATTTTTCATGTAAAATAGGAATGTAAAAATACTGCTAAAATTATTGCTGAGACGAATCTAAAGATACCCTTGGGTTTCCGATGAAACTTTCGCTTCCCAGATCAAGGTTATAATTCAAGATTGTGTTGAGTTGACTACCTAATACGGAAGATAGAAAGACTTCACACTATGACCTATACACGCATAGAAACGAAATATTGTACACAAACGTACACAATTTTATGTGTATAAGCTTAAAGAGAAATTAATAAGATGAAGGCTGGCCTATAAAAATTGTCAAATGTCGTTATTATTTCTTCGTTCCAAATCAGCTTAAATCTTCAGAGGATGTTTCGAAACAATAAGCTCTTCTTTGGTACAATGAGGACCACCTATGCAACTTTTTTTGGAACCTTGGCAATATTTTTATACTGCGTTATTGGTGAGTACAATACACTGTTTAAATTACTATTCATTATGCATGATCATTCAGTTTGCATAGACTAACGTCCAAATCCTCGATGAGGCTTCTTCTTCAGCTTCAATAATGATAATTCTATTTTCATGGAAATACCTCTGTAATAATTTCAGTGCTACGAAAGTAAACTTGAATAACTAAAATGAATTTCTGCATGAGCACGTTCTTGCTTATAAGCAAATACGTTTCATAACAAAATGTATCTGATTATTTTTGAAAATATGTAAAATCATTAAAAAAGATAATTGCACTTCGGAAGACTTTTGACTAATAGATTACAGTTATCGCAATTCGAATTGTTCCATTTCAAAACTTTATTTCAACCTTACTATGTGACAACAATCCAACCTAACTGCAACATTCTTGCTCACACAAATCCGTCTTGATCCTGCTAACATCTACGCTCAGACTTTCGCTCCTTTCACACCATTTAGGCTTTCACTTGCAAACCACCTGCACATATTTTCCACCCACTCCCCTTAATTCCGACCAATTTTTCATCAAAAATCTGCACCAAACGTTTATTGCATCCGTGAACTTTCACGTCAGGAAAGGGAGTCTGCTTTTGCTATTTTTGAGTCGTTTTTATAAATTCTCAAGAATTCGCAGAAGTTTCTTGTAATTTCTTGTTGTTTTGTATTGTAACCTTCCGAAAATCCTTGATTACGGTATTAAACTCGACAACGTGTTCGAATCTTTCTACCATATGTTCTCTACTTATTAAGTGCTAAATTAAGAATACTGCAGTCTGCAAGGTGATCACAAATTCATATTTCTTCCGACAGAATCAAGTGCACAGGTGGGAAGCCGCAGAGCTGTTACATATAAGCCTATATCCACAATTCCACGTCTACGGATTCCTGTAGGTTTGCCCATAAGTTTCGAAGGGAGAATTATTGGAGTATATAGAGACAGTAAGATTTATCCATACTCACAGGATTGGAGAATAGTTTTACTGATTGAGCCGAACAACATTGTTGATCACGTTACCGACGTAGAATGGATAAGAGTAGTTACTGCATATGTTTTACACGAAGGATTAGGTATTTCGTTCGTAGAAACTGCTATACAAGCAGTTCGAGATTTAAGGACCGAAGAGCGCGCTCATTGGTCTGCTGACCTAGAGGCTCAGCACGATCTACAGTTATCTGAAAAAGCAACTCGTGCAGCTCTATCTGCCCATGAAGCGTCCTCTTCACACAATCCCGTAACACACAGGCCAAACTGGAGAGGCAATCTTCCTAGGAGATCCGGTTATAGTACACTGGATGAGAATACTCCTTCTTCGATTGAAACAAGAATGTTAAACTGATGTTAGCAATAAAGATGAATATAATGGATGATAAATCGTTTTTTATTATTTTTAACCAAAAAATCATCAGTTCCAGCCAATCGAGACTTGAAATTTGATCTCCAAGTGGCGAGGCGCATAGTGTGCCGGAAAGCCCTGTTAAAAAGATAACTGCAGAAAATTTAGGTAGGCTGCAGGGATTCGGCCTTAGCGCTTCTCCCTGAGGAAGATACATACAGTGCTGAAATGTGACAGTTTATGTCTACTCGGCTCACAATACTATTCATCTTTCGTACTATATACGCAAATAACTATTTCTAGAACGAGTCGAGTTTTCAGTCTAGTTTGGATTCGATTTGCAGCTGTGGTTTCGCGGTGTTATGTGTTTGGCATCGCCTTTGTCACTTCTTTCAGGTTTTACATGGCCCGCATCCCTTCCTTGTGCCGAAGCTCCAACAGTTTAAGGTTTGCGAGCGCGTAGGTCGTTTTTTTCCTGAGTGTCTTTTCTTCACTTCCGTGACGTCGATTCCTCCATCGAAAATTTCTTCACTGAGGCTCCTTTCCGGTAATCCAGCCTTCGAAATGTTTTTTTGGCCTTCCTCAAAATCCATAGGTCCGGCACCGGCCACCGGGTCTTTCACCCAATTGGAACTGGTGAGGAGATTTTTACTCCTTTGGGGTATTTCGTCTTTAAGAAAGCCACTCTTGTTTGATTTTCGTTCGAAGTTTCTTACCCTATCTGGTTTTCGTCCACCCCGCTTATTTGTTTTCTCCGGTACCACTTATATCTGGGAGGCATCCCCCTATCCGCAACCTGGAAAGGCGCCCGAGGTGCCAAAGCGCCTATGCTTCAGGAGCAACTTATCCGCATCTTCCAGATTCTTGTTTAATGTATTTTACGACTTTTCAGGTGCATCTCTGGGAGTTTTTGAGTCCTTTGTGGATCCCTGTAGGGCTACTATGAAGGAGAAATTGCTTGTCACTAGAAAGGGTCTGCAATTAAGAGCCTTGATATCTTTTTTGATGATACTAAGAATTGAAATCTGCTTCTTTCCTGTTGGTCTATTTTTCTGCCTTTTGGGGGAAAACTTGCCAAGAATCCTCATGCAGGGTGAAGTTTTGAATACGGAGACACTCCAGCACAAGCACCGGATCCTTGGGAATACTGGCGACCAGTACGATCGCCCTGCGGTAACATTGAAAAAACCAAGTCTCCTGGACTACACAAAGCTCAGTCCATTTTTGAGCCTAAACATCGGGATCTCTTCTATCAGCCAGTCCTGGAAATAGATGTCTGCACATTTTGCAACAATGACCTCTAATCTTGAAAGAACGTCGTCAATCATTAGGGCGATCCACTCCAAGGCATTTCCAGTCATCTTGGCAAAGTAAGGCCCAGTGTGAGCTTTTGAATGTTTAAACTCCTTTCTTAGAAGACTAGATTTGGAATCGTTCCTTCTCTTGGCCGTATGCCTAGTAGGGAAAAGTTGCTGTTTGGAAGCCATGCTTTGCGGGCTTCCTTTGTTAGAGCAAAGGAACAGTTCTTTCTCTTAACAGAGAACCCATCTATTACTTCTACTTTTGTTCCTGACAAAATGGTTCCTGCGGAGCCGTCAATTCTTGGCGATTGGTTAGATGAAGGACCAGATAATGAGCCTCCGAGAATTTGGTTCTTCCGAATAATGATGCTTTTTTCGTAACTAGCTAGAGGAAGAGAGTGCAACTTCGTATAGCTATTGTCACAGAAGTCGGAACTACTAAAATATTTGATGCGGTGACTCAAATTTCATTTTGACATCTCCTCTGAGAATGCCGTTTCCAACTCTATCAAGGGGAGCACGCTGAAGTGTTCACGGATTTGGTAACCCTAGTGCCTTATAGCCTCCGACACGGCAATCACATCTTGGTATGGGAGCCTGAGAAGTCGCGGTCTCGATATTGCGAGATATTTTTCTGTTACCTCGCGCAAGAACTTCTTAGCCAAAGTCCTGCAGACGGAATGCTGTTGTTCTTCAGAGCAGCCAAACATCTATGAGAGCCCTATTCGTGTTTTGATGCAAGTTTTTACCAGGATTCTAGAGTTGGCTGATACCAATACTTTTTTAGCAGAAGGATTTCTTCCAAATGCTTCAGTGCAAATTTCAAACACTCTTGTAGCACAAGCGGAATCAGAAGAAGCCAACTCATCACTTCGAAAACGTATTTTATTGTGTTGCTGTGTTGTTGTCAATTGTGTTCAGTCAGGCTGGAATAATGATGCTATCCAATTTTGAGTCCATTTTCTGCTCAAGTTTGGTGCAGATTTCTATGTAATTATTATTTCAAAGAGAGTGAGAGCTTTCTTCGGTTAGTTTTTACATTATTTCTCTCTTTCATATACCATTAATGATTCGGTTTGCGGAAATGAGAATAACGCAACCCCACAGACATTCAATTGACCTCGATCCTGACCTACAGAAGTCACACTGGCCTCAGATTCGATTTCAGCAACCTCATAAACGTATAAGTAGGGTGGTTCAGCTCAAGCTGCATAATTTTTATTCTTATGGGGCTGTGTTATGCGCGGCATTTGAATTTAATTCTTCGGAAAAATCGTCATATATTAAAAAACTCTTGTCAAAGTGGGGTTTAACCAGGCTCTTAGCCAAAAGTATCCGTCTGCTTGAGTTTTGCCCGGGTTAAGGGTAAAAGAAGGATATGAGTTCCTCTATATATTTTATATTTATCCATAAAGGAAACGAATATCTTTGTGCACGTTCCGTTTTTCAATTTTCGTAATTTCTAGAATTATCTTGTCTCCGAAAGATTTAAAGGATGACAAGCTTTTCAAATATTTATCAGATAAACGAGTACGTGATATCAAAGATTGCATAACGATGAAGGAAACAAACAAATTTGGGGTTCCGCATCAAATTTGAAAGAATAACCGCTTTAAAGTCGCGAAGAATGTCAAATATTTGAATTTATTTTTAGCATTAGGACCCTCAGGCTCATCTTGTGTTTTAAAACGCTGGTCGTTAGGCCGCTCATTTAATCGGCACTTCGGAAAACCGCTTTTCGATTAAATCGACCTGAACATGAGATCCAAATGACCTGACCATTCTGGCTTCTTCTTTGACATAAATCAAGTGCGAAATAAAATGCGAATATCTCCCAAACGTTCTTATACTTTTAGGAATTAGATGTTTGGAACGCTCAGGGTGTAATTTGTATTTTGCAAGTAGAAGCTCAATAATTCTTATGTATAAAGACATGAGAAAAAGGATGTGGAATGAGAAAGATGGAGGAAAGTATGTATGTAAAATATACCTTCCTTAAACTTGTTAGATCATATATTGCACGTTTCATGATAGGAAACTTAATCATTCATGAAATCCAAATACAAACAGCGATGTGAGGAAATCAATTAGCTTGAGTACACGAAATGGTTGATTCATTACTGATTCTTGATGCGGACGTGATAAGACTCTCATCAATGCTTAGAGCAGTGACGACAGACATAAAAAGTTTTTTATTTCAGTAATTTATTTGTCAAGACGCATGTAAGAGATACAATGATCATGGGAGCTTCAGATTATGAAACAGATACTTATAGTCATACTTATACAGACCTTAAACTTTCGTAAATGAACTTATTTCATGGTGGAAAGAGAAGATGTAATAATAGGTCAGAGCAGAGCGACTTGTGAAAGGGCATTTGCAGGAGTTGAAAATACAGAAAGTAGATTGTCGGGAGCTAAATAAATTCCTCGGTCATCTCAAGTAATAGCGGAAGATAGAATTGAGCAATACAAGCAGAGCGAGCTGAAAAAGAACGCTAAGAAACGGGTAAACTTTCCTAAGGTTTGGTGCTTGCAGGTTATTGCGATCTTAGACTTATCTTTCTGGGGTTCAAGGCTGCAGGTTATTGCGATCTTAGGTTAACCTCCATGAGGTTTGAGAGTTTAAGGTTTTTGCGCATTCTGGTTAACCTCCTGTGGTTACGGACTTGCAGGTTATTCCAATTTGGGATCAACGTTTCTAGGGTTCAGGGCTTACAGGTTATTGCGATCTCAGATTAACCTTTCTCTGGTTCGAGGTTTGCAGGTTTTCGCGCTATCGGGTTAGGCTCTTGGGGTTTGAGGCTTGCAGGTTATTGCGATCTCAAGTTAACCTTCCTGGGGCTTGAGGTTTGCAGCTCATTGCGATCTTATGTTGACATTTCTGGGGTATGAGGTTTGCAGATTTTTGCGCTATCGGGTAAAACTCCTGGGGTTCAAGGCTTGCAGGTTATTAGAATTTTGGATTACCCTCCCTAGGGTTAAGGGCTTACAGGTTATTGCAATCTCGGGTAAACTTTCCTAGGGTTTAAGGGTTGCAGGTTGTTGCGATCTCAGGTTAACCGTCCTGGGGCTTGGGGTTGCAGCTTATTGCAATCTCAGGTTTCCCTTCTCGGTGTTTGAGGCTTGCCGGTTATTGCCATCTTAGGTTAACCTTCCTGGGGTTCGGGCTTGTAGGTCTTTGCGCTATCAGCTTATACTCCTGGGGTTCAAGGCTTGGAGGTTATTGAAATTTTGCATAACCCTCCCTAAGGTTAAGGGCTTACAGGTTATTGGGCTCTCGAATAAGCTTTCGTGGGGTTTGAGGCTTGCAGGTTATTGCGATCTCAGGTTAACCTTCCTAGGGCTTTGGGCTTACAGCTCATTGCGATTATATATTAACATTCCTGCGGTATGAGGTTTGCAGGTTTTTGCGCTATCGGGTTGAAATCCTGGGGTTCAAGGCTTGTAGGTAGTTTTAATTTCGGATTACCCTCCCTAGGGTTAAGGGCCCAAAGGTTATTACGATCTAGGGTGAAATTTCCTGGGGTTAAATGACAGTAGGATATTCCGGTATCAGAATAACCTTCCTAGGGTTTGAGGTTTGTAGGTTTTCGCGCTATCGGATTGAATTCCTGGGGTTGAAGGCTTGTAGGTTATTGCAATTTCGGATTATGCTCCCTGGGGTTCAGGGCTCACAGGCTATTGCGATTTCGGGTAAACTTTCCTGTAGTTTAAAGATCGCAGGTTAACCTTTCTGGTGTTTTAGGCTTGCAGGTTATTGTGATGTTAGGTAATCCTTTCTGGGATTCAAGGCTCGCAGGTTATTGCAATTTCAGATTACCCTCCCTGGGGTAAAGGGCTTACAGTATATTGCGATCCCAGATGAAACTTTCTGGGGTTTGAGTTTTTCAGGTTTTCACGCTACCGGGTTAAACCTCTGGGGTACACGGCTTGCAGATTATTGCAATTTCGGATTAACCTCCCTGGGGTTAGAAGCTTACAGGTTATTGTGATCTCGGGTAAACTTCCCTGGGGTTGAAGGCTTGCAGGTTATTGAGAACTCAGGGTGAAATTCCTGGGGTTTGGTGCTCACAGGGTTATTGCGCTATCAGATTAACCTTTCTGGGGTTTGAGGTTTGCAGGTTTTCGCGCTACAAGATTAAGCTCCTGGGGTTCAAGGCTTGCAGATTACTGCGTTTTCGGATTACCCTCCTTAAGGTTGCAGGCTCACAGGTTATTGCGATCTCGGGTAATCTTTCCTGGAGTTTCGGACCCGCAGGTCATTGCGATCTCAGGTTAACCTTTCTGTCTTTTGAGGCTTGCAGGTTATTGCGATCTCTGGTAAACCTTTCTGGGGTTTAGGGCTTGCAGATTATTGCAATTTCGGATTACCTTCCTTAGGGTTAAGGGCTCACAGGTTATTGCAATCTCGGGTAAACTTTCCTGTAGCTTAAGGCTCGCATGTTATTGCAACCTCAGGTTAACCTTATTGGGTTTGAGGCTTGCAGGTTATTGCGATCTCTGGTAAACCTTTCTGGGGTTTAGGGCTTGCAGATTATTGCAATTTCGGATTACCTTCCTTAGGGTTAAGGGCTCACAGGTTATTGCAATCTCGGGTAAACTTTCCTGTAGCTTAAGGCTCGCATGTTATTGCAACCTCAGGTTAACCTTATTGGGTTTGAGGCTTGCAGGTTATTGCGATCTCAGGTTAACCTTTCTGTCTTTTGAGGCTGCAGGTTATTGCGATCTCTGGTAAACCTTTCTGGGGTTTAAGGCTTGCAGATTATTGCAATTTCGGATTACCTTCCTTAGGGTTAAGGGCTTACAGGTTATTGCAATCTCGGGTAAACTTTCCTGTAGCTTAAGGCTCGCATGTTATTGCGACCTCAGGTTAACCTTATTGGGTTTGAGGCTTGCAGGTTATTGCGATCTCAGGTAAACCCTTCTGGGTTTGAGGTTTGCAGGTATTTGCGCAATTCCTGCGGTTCAAGGCTTGCAGGCTATTGCACTTTCGGATCACCCTCCCTGGGAGGGTGATGAACCTCACGGTTTCATTCATAACTGATTCTTGAATTATAAATATTCAAGCTCAAAGCCTCTCCATTTGTAATCGCTTCAATTTCCAATATAGGATCCAAAATTATTCGACCTAAGAGATTAAAAATTTTGCATTCGAAATGTTGGCAATCCACAGTGATTATTCTAGGTTCAAAATGAGAAATTATCCAAATCCAGAGCATTTCGATTTAGAATCACCTAATTCCGGAGAATCGAATACCAAATTTCTGCAAATCTGGTATTTACGGTTTTCAATTCAAATCAAGTGCCAACTTCTACAATTGTTCAATTAGAAATTCGGAAAGAATTCATGGTCACAAGTTTACAATTTCAAATTAGCCAATTGTGACAAATTGAATTTCAAAGAATTTGATTCGAAATACTGTTAGTTTAAACTATAAACGAGCTTCACTAGAACAATGCGAAGGCAGTGTTGTGAAACCTGTACACGGATGACGCCTGTCTACCATCATCGCATATTTACAAATTATTGCATCAGAATAATTTTCTATTATCTTATTTTACTGACATTACAAAATGAGCCCTCTAACATCCAATGTGTACTTTCACGATTTCATCATGCATCTAGTCGTAACTACCCGAGAATAGGTCATGTTGTTATTCCTGACAATGTCAAACACTCTTTGTTTTCTGCTAATGATAAGCTCCTCATTAAGCGACAGTCATGGAGATTGACAAAAATGAAATATTTTCTCTCTCAGCTAACCTGATGCTAAAAATGGATTGAATTTAAAATGTCGAAAAATCAAAGCTCTATCTATCTATCGGCTCCAAAAAATACATCTTCTTAACAATTAATGCGCTTTACGATAATTTATTTATATCCGTTTATACGGTTCTCGGATATCTCTTCATATATAAACAGAAGATTTTTCCGTAGTCGCCACCATGCCAGAAATTTAGACCAGTCTTCAAAGCCTCCTGGCAGAGCCTCAAGAGCCTCCTCAGAAGCCCTTTAGAGTCTCTCCCGAAGACTTCTACAAGGAACTTTTGAGCCTTTTTCAAAACTACGGCACTCCAGAGCCTCTTTGGCTACAGCAGTCTCCTGAGGGATCCACAAAGGTCTTCAAAGCCTCCTACAAGGGCCTCTGAAGCCTTTCACAGATGCCTCCGATCCTCCCACAAGTGACTCCATAGCCTTCTACGAAGGCTTCTAGACTTTTTCTCAAAAAGTCCCTGGAGTCTTCCAAGAGTGCCCGGAGAGCCTCCTACGTGAGATCGTAGAGCCCTTCAAAAATGACAGAAATTGCGAATTTGTTAATAAATTCTGAAAATTATTTAATCACAGGATAATGAATTTCAAAATTGGCAAATTCATCACATTATGAATGTACCATTTTTGAACTAGCACCCTCGCACATTTATTGTAAAATCTAGATCTATTTTTTCGCCAAGGAATAAATTTCAGAATTGCGAAATTCACCGCATCTGCATCCCTAAAATTTATGAACTGGACCTCCTGCAAATTTGTTCATAAATTTCCAAAATTATCTGATCTCTGGATTGAGAATATTTAAAGTGACAAATTCATCACATTTGCAATTGTAAAATTTTTAGACTAGCCTCCGTTCACATTTCTTTCTGGAAACTTTTTTTGTCGCCAATAAATAAATTTAAAAAATTGCGATATGCCCAAAACTGATTACCTGTTCAATATTGCTGAATTTTGAAAATTGATCTTTCGCACATTTTTCGTGAACTCTAAAACCATTTTGTCGTCAGAAAATTATTTTCGATATTGCTAAATCGACCACAGTTGCAATCCTGAGATTTTTTAACTGGCCTGTCTGCAAATTGTTTATAAATTTCGAAAATCATCTGAACTCTGGATTAAAATTTTGTAAATTGAGAAATTCATCACATTTGTCATTGTACAATTTTCAAACTAGCCTCCGTTCATATTTATTTCTAAACTCTAACTTCTTTTAGTCACCAATAAATAAATTTCGAAATTGCAAAATTCACATTTGCAATCCTTGAATCCTTTTTTGAGAATTTTCTAACAAATCTCTAAGATTATCTGATAACTGAATTATAAATTTCGAAATTGACAAATTAATCACATTTGTAATTAAGCGATTTCTAATTTAACCTCCCTGAATATTTCTTTCTGGAAACTTCTTTTAGCTGCCAATTAATAAATCTCAGAATGGAAAAATTCCCAAAATTTATTACGTGTTCAATATTTTAGAATTTTTCAACTGGATCTCCTACACATTTTTTCGTAAACTCTAAATCCATTTAGTCGCCAGAAAATTAAGTAAAAAATTGAAGAATTGACCATATTCGCAATCCTGAGATTTTCGAACTGGTCCACCTGTAAATTTGTTAATAATTTTCTTGAATCATCTGGTCACTAAACAATAAATTTCGAGATTGACAAGTTCATTACATGTGCTCTGCTGTTCAATTTTTGATCTGGATCTCCCACACGTTTTCTCGTGAACTCTGAATCCATTCGGTCACCATAAAATGATCTCCGACATTGTGAAATTGACCACATATTTTTCACAATCCTAAAATTTATAAACTGGCTATTTCAGGATTGCAAATATGGTAAATGTTACAATTTTGAAATCTATTCATTGTCGACTAAAAGGAATTAGAGTCCAGAAAGGAGAGTGCAGGGAGGCTAATTTAGAAATTGGTAGATTTATAAATTCCGTCTAGATTTTCCTATTTATAAATCTTTCCAGATTTGTTCATCTATAGAATTGGTGCGTTTGGAGATGGTATCTGCAAATATCTTCCCGGGCAATAAGGATTCACGTTTTTATTCCAAATTCGGCTAGGTCTTGATTCGTCGACAAGTAAGAGTCCCGATAAGTGTCGTCAGCAGCGCTGACTCGCGTGGTTTGCTTCGTTGGCGCACATCTCCTTTCTAACTGACCTCACACATAGGACCTGTCAGTTCCTCTCAGTGAACTGTATTTTCTCGCAATGTAAATGGCCAGGGTCGTCGCAACCGGGGGTCACGGGGGGCAGCTATCACTCCATAAATTTCAAATTTCAAATTTTTATAGGGGTTATCAATTTCTTGTTGAGGTTTGCCCCCCCCCTTCCCAGAAAAATTTTGTTGCGACGTCTTGTAAGGAATCTAAGGATCAAAAAAGACTACCGGGAATATATTTAGGATGTTGGTGTTGTGCGGGAAAATAAAATAGTGACTGGTCCCGCTGTTGCTAAATAAGTCTCGCCGACATCGTCTCCTACCGGAGCATTACTGCATTCCGGGATATTAATGTTTCCAATGAAAATATTTATTTTCCCAGCTCAAGGGTAAGTCATTTGAAATTTTTGCGATCTAAGGATTCCGAAAGACCCTGGATTTCAAAAAAATTTTCCTTTTGCATAAAAAGACCTGAAAGTAGATGAATACGGGAGGCAGTACCGTACCTTTAAAAAAAATCCAAAGTCGAAACTGTCCAATGCCCTCAAGAATAAATGAGAATTCGGATCAAGATAATTTGGAGTGATATTCACAGTTGTTGGAAATTCTTTCAACTGGTATAGATGAGCGACCACATTTCTTTGTGGACTCTACCTTCTTTGAGTCACCAATAAATAAATCTCGAAATTGCGAAAATTCCCATATTTGCAAACCTTAAAGCTTCAAACTGTCTACTTAAAAAGATTAGAGTCTAGAAAGAAATGTGCGGTGAGGATAGTTTAGAAATTGGTGGATTTATAATTAGCATCTAGATTTTCATATTTATAAATATGTTCAAATTTGTTTATCTATAAAGTTGGTGCGTTCGGAGATGGTATCTGGTAGAACTATTTCAATATCTTTCCAGGCAAACAGAATTCACGTTTCTATGTCGAATTCGGCTGAGTCTGGACACGTCGAGAAGTAAGAGCCCCGATAAGTGTCGTGAGCAGCGCTGACTCGCGGGGTCTGATTCCTTGGCGCACAACCACATTCTCATGGACCTCATACATAGGACCTGTCAGTTTCTCTTAGAAGGCTGTGCTTTCCCACGATGCGAATCGAGAATTTTGTGTTTCCTATCATCTTGTAAAGAATCTGATGATCATAGCGGACTACCGGAAATATATTTAGGATGTTGGTGTTGTGTGGGACAAAATAAAATAGCGACTGGTCTCGCTGTTGCTTAACAAGTCTCGCCGACATCATCTCCTACTGGAGTATTTCTGCATTCAGAGATTTTCATATTTGCTATGAAAATATTTATTTCCCCAGCTCAAGGGTAAGTAATTGAACATTTTTTTGATCTAAGGATCCGGAAAGACCCTGGATTTTTTAAATTTTCCTATTGCATAAAAACACCTGAAAGTAAATAAATACGGGAGGCAGTGCCGTACCTATAAAAAAAATTCAAAGTCGAAACTGTCCAAAGCTTTTGAGGATAAATGAGGAATAGCCTCATTAATTGGTATCGATGAAAGTCCACGAAAGGCTCTTTAAAGATGGCCGCCATATGCGTTGACCTTGATATAATAGTTTGTGAGAAAGATAATATTACCTTGCAGGCGAACTTACCGGAATTTTTCACGATGCAAGTTTTTAGCAATCGCAAACAAAACAAGAGGAAGAATTCCGGAGCCAGAAGAGAAAGGAGGCCGACTAGCATTCTGCTGCAAACTTTATGGAAATTGAAAAGGTGGCATAGGTCAACGGCTTCCTCCGTCCCTCCAAATCACCAGGGGCATATGGCGTCTACCCAGTGATTTCACAAAAGGTAATGGATTCTCTCGTCCTCACACTGACGACACTCTATCGAGCAAGTTTGCTTTTGAACACGTGCCATTAGCACGTGAAGAGTGGTCTTCATTCCCAAGCCTGGAATGAAGGGCTAAGCTGACACTGAAGATTTTAGACCCATTCTTCCAATGTCCTTTCCTTCGAAGATGTAACAGACGCCAGTCAAGAAACATCAGGGGCAGTCGAGGGTGTAGCATACCCACCTATAAACTAAGCTAACAAGCTAGACTGATACCTTCCCCAATGTCAATAGAGTGAATGAGATAACGATTTTTAAGTATATGTGTGGATACATATATATACTGGCAGAAGCGTAGCTATGTCATTTCTCATATTTCTCACTTACGATCCACTTATAATGAGAATTATCATCGCTACTCTCTTCACAACATCAGCTGTACTATTCCACTATTTCGGCAAGTAGAACACATCACATCATCCAATAATGAATTCGAATTTCAGATTTATTTCAATAATACTTGGAGGAGAAAGCGCGCAGAGAATGCGTAACATCCTCCTTTCCTTTAAATAATTCCTTGTTTAACTATTTTCACTAATTGGAAGGGAAATCGTAGCAGAATAAAAAGTAAAAATTGCGTATAATTATAAAGCCTACAGAAAGCTTGAGGCCTAATCCACACAGACAAAAAGCTTCGTTAGAATGCTCTCTCGTATATTTTGAGGGCTCAGTCAGTAGAAAAGTTATATGATTTTGATTCTAAGATTCCATTTTTGGTCGAGTGGGTAAAAACAATCTTGGAGGAAGAGTTTCTCAAATTTAAGAACTAATATTTTTGTATCTAAACTTGTAAATATTCTTAATACATGGTTATCCATAGCGCATCATTGTTTTATGTTTATTAGAACCTTTTTATCTTTTTTTTTTGTAAAACCATCACGATGCGCACGTTCTATTTTTTGAACTTCGTTATTTCTAGAATAATCTTGTGTACACCAGATTTTAACGGAATATGAATATTTATATAATATTTTAAAATTTATTAGACGCACGTGATATCAAAGATTACACAATGACGAAGGAAACAAGCGAATTTGGGATCACGTATGGAATTTTTATATATCGCCGGTATGACATTGAGAGAAGGTCAAATGTTTGACAACGTTTCAAGCATTATCACCTTAAGGCTAATCTTGTGTCTCCAAAACACGTGTTTAAGCTGAATATATGAAACTTTAGAAAACCGCTTTCTGACCTAATTGAAATCAAAATAAGATATAACTGTTTGGGTTGCTCTGGGAACATAAATATCGAAATCTAGTGCCCGAACGGTTCCAGAAATCTCACAAAATACTGGAAGATAGGATAAGAAATTCCAAATAAAGCGTTTGTAACAGGAACGCTTGGAACGATGGCGAATCTATCCAGTCTTGAGTTCGACTTTGAGACAGTGATGTCTGGCTGCGTCTCGAAAACCAAACGAGACATAAGAAGAAGTCTCACTTTCATTTCCTAAGCAGGATGAACCTCAATATTCGGAGCGAAATGGCTAAGCTAGTCCATAGGACACAGTGTGTTTGAGATGGAGTACTTGAGTTCTCGAACTAAACTACTTGAGTACTCAAGTACTTCAGAACCGTTCCTGATGTATGATGGCTTCTCGAAACTCATTACCTAAGTCGCTTGCTAACCACATTCGCACCTTGGTGAGCACGCGCCCGATATACGCACTACACATTATTATACACAAAGTGTACATAGATGTAAAGTATAACCACGGGCGCATAGTTATCAAGAGACGAAGATGAGTGTGGAGTCCTGCCAAACCATTTCCTCAGATCCGCTTATCGCATTACTTCAGGGAAATAGGAGTAGGGACAAAACGCCGTACTCCGGCTTTCATCTACACTGCCAACTTGGACTACAGACTCCTGCTTCTGATCCTACCAAGATGTACGCGTCGTCCTCAGTAGCGCGGCAATGTGGTACAACGGGCTCGGTGGCCTTCGACATCTTGGTAGGGGCCTACTTTGCAGTAACTCGAGACTTCACTTTTGGTGTCGCCTCTTGGTACACCATGCACCTCGTGGTTCCTGGGAGATGGTCGGTTCGGGAACCTTCGCCTTTTGCGATGGGAAGGTAACAGTGCGGAGTACTCTTGCACTCCGCGGACCTGTATCCCTCTCTGCCGCATCTCCAGCAATGCGCCTTCCTGTCGGGTCCATTGCGACCCGCTGAAATATGGCCGTAGCTATGACAGACAGTTTTTCGAGCCTCCTGAAGCTTCTAGGTGGCTATGACTCCTACTTTTGTCGCAGCATACTTTTTGCGATCCGGCAGATGTTTGAAATTTCACTCGATCATGCGAAGCTGCCTTTTTGCCTCCTCTAGGCCCTTCCTTATCCCCGTAATTACTCCCTCCAATTCTATCATCTCCCGCATCCCTTTCTCGTGCCAATCCTCTAAGATTGAATATTGTCGCGCGCGTACGAGGTGTCTTTTCAAATTGTCTTTTCTTCTTCTTCGGTGGCGTCAATTTCCCCATCGAACTTTCCCTTTACTGATGCCCCTCTACAGTTCTCCAGACTCCAGAACGTTTCTTTGGCCGCCCCCAAAATCCACTAGGCCAGCACCGGCCAGCGGGTATTGCACCCGGTCGGAACCAGTGGGGAGATCTGACTCCCTTGGGTTTGTTGGTTCTGAAAAAACTCGCTCATCTTTGATTTCAAAAAATGTTTCGAAAACTCCTTCTCCCTCACAACCACTATGAATAGTCAATATTCCAATGAAATCGAATAAATTTTTTGTCTTGCAGGACGTAGCTTCGGAGCTCCTGTATATGTCCATATAAGCCGGATTCCAGATCTTAAGGTTCCTTACGGACAGATTATAAAATACGATGGAAAAAAAATAGGAGTGAATCAAGATGGCTCTATCCTTCCATTTGTACAGCATTGGCAAATGACTATACTTATTGAACCCTTTAATGAAGTTCAGCATGTAAGCGACGTACAATGGATAAGAATTGTCACTGGATATGCTCGCGTCGTAGGATTAGATAGTACCGTAATACAGAATGCTCTACGCGCAGTACGAGCGGTCAGGAAAAGTGAGAGTCAAGAACGAGCTGCTAAGCAGGCAGCTCTACAAATAGCTCAAATGCATTCGAATAGGGACAGCCGCCGAAAGTTGTCTGGTTCTGGATTTAACCCAAAAACGCTCCATTTTAGTACAAAAAATGTGCATCAGTTCGATGTGCGTGCCGTCCGATGTCCTGATCCACTTAATTCTTTACCTCGGAGATCATCAGCAGCAAATAGAGCAGATTATCCACGTATTGGCGTCAGAACACCTAGTCCTGATTGGCGAATTCTGCCTATGAGATCTGATGGGTATGCTAGATTGTACGGACGAGCAAACAAATAATATGTAACTATGGACTACGAAAATATGCCACTAATAATAGAACATATTTTTCCAACAGTTATAAGCTCACAGGTGTGGAAGATCAAGGCTCATTCTGAATAAAAGTTATTGAATCGTTAGCAGTGCCACGCCGTATAACAGTGGCCGAAGAGGTTATCGCCCCAGGGTAAAAAAATTTCAAAAGAGATACACAACATGCCGGAAAACAACTTCTCCGCACGAAAACCCGTCGACAGTTTACTTTCCAACGAATTCCGATGCAGAAAAACTGGTACAAGACGTACACAATAGCAAATGTTCTGTATCATTTTTATTCTGATGGAAACATTAATGGAAGTTTTGAGATAGACTGTCCCATCATAACTTACCATTATTACAATAACAATCCGGGAAATGTATTATTCGCATGACGAAGAGGATTGTGTCTGCTGTTATCTCTGCCCAAGCATCTCGCTTCGTGAAACCCTAGTTTTGGAAATTGTCAATTGAAAATGAATAAAAATATACCAAAAGACAAGAACTGATCTTATTTTGGAAAAGAAGGGAGATTCAACGTGTCGACACAGAGGGGCCTGAAGTCCTGAACGTATTGATCGTTTGGTGTACCTTTCTAGGGCATCTCAAGATACCAAAAATCACTGAAAACTGTTCTTCTCCACTTTCTTTTACCATGTTTCATTGTCCCAACCCAGAGAATCTAAACTTCACCGAAATTGTCTCTTTAGTTCCCGATCTTAAGAAAATTCTTGCTCCTTGCGAGGCAGTACTTGCCTCAAAAATCCTCTCAAACTCGATCGTCCCCACTCTGACCGATAGCTCAGAAGCTATGAAAACTTTTGAACCACGATTAATCTCTAACCGCTTGCCCGAAACTGTTCCGACTTCGTATCCGTGAAATGCAAGCGCTCCAAGCAAAAAACGCATTTCGAGTCTAGCCAAATCTGCTCCCCTTTCTCTATCTGAAGATGAGTACATCTTCTCGCGCTCATTCGACGACGATGGAACCTTCCTCAAGGAAAGGAGTCCTCCTTCGATCCGCATCCTATGTAAGGATCTATGGCCGAGAATCCATCCGGACCTTTTGAAAGCAGATATCCCCATCCGATCTGCCAAAAAAACTTCTGACGCTGTAGTTGTCTCCCCCCTAACTGGTGACAGCTTCCGCACTATCACACAAAATCTCGACAAACAGGAAATAAATTATACCATTTATAAGCTCAAACAAGACAGAGACCTTGTCGTTGTCATTAGAGGTGTGATAGATTCCTCGTCTGAAGAATCCATCTTTGAAGAACTTCAGACAAGAACTTCCTCCGTCAAGCGAGGTCATCGCATCGAGAAGGGGGACAAAATCTGGCCTCTAGTCGCCGTCCATCTGGACTCTTCCGCTCCTTCAGGGAAGACTATATTCGAAATTAAGCATGTTGCTAGTCTCAGCGTTCAAGCTGAAACCAAGAGGAAATCAAACCTCATCCTTCAATGCCGTCGCTGCCTCAAATTTTTTTAAATGGCAAATTACTGCCATGCTCCCTGGTCTTGCGCCTCCTGTGCACGTAGCCACGCCACTGATTCTTGCACCATCCGCTACTAAAAAGATGCCACTCCATCTTGAGCCTATTGTAAAAGCCCTCACTGAGCTACCTTCCGTTGGTGCTCGAACGTCCCTTAGAAACCTGGCACGAAGCCGATCTCAACTCGACATATTCCTAATCCCAAAATGACTGCGAACCCTTACCCTCTTACTAAACCCCGAAGTGCATCCAAACCCGTTACCTTCCAGGGCTCCTTTGCTGAAGTAATTTCACCTCGTCCTCCCAAAGTCAAAATCTATCCTCAATATTCGCTCCTCTGCAAAATCCGCAACTTCAGCAGCTTCTTCGCGACTTCCTCTCCACCTTTACTTCGGCCTTCTAGAAGCTAACCTCTCAGCGCTGATAAGAATAAACTTTATATTCTGACCTGGAATGCTAACGACAACTCAGTCCCAAAGTGATTAAAACTTCCGATCTGGATGCAGTTGTTGAAGCCCTCACGAAAGACATCCAAGACTCTGTCCAACTCGTTACCTCAACAAACTGCACTTCGACTCGCAAACCAAAATTTTTTCCTGACACCCGCGTTCTCATTCGTAAGAAAAACCAAGCAAGCAAACGTTGGCAGCTCTACCGGAATCTTAAACAGCACCAGCGTTTCAACTTCCTTCAGAGACAACTAAAGACTGCTCTTCATACTGTTGACACATCATCTTTCGATGCGTTTTTCTTAAGTCAAGTGAAGGCGAGATTCACCCTTACGACTGTTCATAGGAATAATGTAGACCTCACACCTCCCCCTTTTCCTAAGTCTCGTTAGGGCGGGAAGCCACCGCTGTGACTAGTCATGAAAAATAATGTATATCACATACCTTCCCCTTTTCCCAATTCTGGTGAAGGCCGAAGTCACTCCTATGACTGGTCACAGAAATAATGTGGGTGGCGTTTTTCCCAAGTCAAGTGAAGGCGAGATTCACCCCTATAACTGTTCATAGAAATAATGTAGACCCCACACCTCCCCCTTTTCCTAAGTCTCGTTAGGGCGGGAAGCCACCGCTGTGACTAGTCATGAAAAATAATGTATATC
>WSXT02168516.1:0-23424 GCA_011762715.2 Neuroterus valhalla | reverse complement strand
CCAAGCGATTCGAACTATCTCTCTCTCTCTCTCTCTCTCTCTCTCTATATATATATATATATATATATATCTGAGCGACAAATCAATCGACGTTGTCTGCATTACCGAGACTCATCTCAATCTTAACAAGAAACTGCATATCCCAGAATTTTCCGTCTACAGTAGGACCGTCTTTCTTTGAGAGGCGGTGGTGTAGCGGTGCTTGTTCGGAATATTTTCCGCCACCATGGGATAGCCATGGGGCTGTCTTAAAAATAATACTAAAGGAAACGCTCTCTTCGAAACCACGACTCGACATAACCTTACTATTGAGGCTCCCTCAGAACCCACCTACTTCCTTGGCTCTTCAAAACATCAACCCGACATCCTCGACATTTTCTTAACAAAGAATATAGTCTTTGACAGTGACCCCCGATCCATCTCAGAAATTAGTTATGACCACAACCCAGTACTCAGGAGTTATCAGATACTCCTGATCTCTCACCTCCCACAGAATAAAAAATCGATTATCTCCATCTCAAATACATCCTCGAATCTTCCACTCTCAAATGCTACCAAATCCAATCTACTTCGGATCTGGATGCAGCTGTTGAAGACATGACGAAAGACATCCAAAACTCTGTCCAACTTGCCACCTCAGCAAACTGCATTTCAGCTCGCAAACTAAAACTTTTGCCTGCCACCCGCGTTCTTATTCGTTAGAAAAACCAAGCACGCAAACATTGGCAGTCCTACCGGAACTTCAAACAGCGCCAGCGTCTCAACTCCCTTCATATACTCCTACATAGTCAAATGTGAATTGTACCCCAAAAGGTGCTGGGAAGTCATCAGATCCCTCCCCAATAGGAAATCTCATCTTCCTCCTCTTGACAAAGACGGCCAATCATTCTCTCTCGACGAGAAAAAAGCAAAAATTTTTCGCAGATTCGCTTAAAAATGAATGCTCCCCTTTCCCTAGCCACGACAAATTTGCTGAATTTCGCGACTATGTCTCTAAGATTGCTCAAAATTTCTCCGTCACAGACACGGACTTTATTCCCACCTCTCCCGAAGAAGTCTCCGACCTAATCCGCGCCTTGACAAATCGTGAAGTCCCCGTCAATGACTCCATCAGCAACAATGTTTTGAAAACACTTCCTCGCAAGCACATCGTGGCTATCTGCAACATTTTATACGCATCAAGTTTTCGTCCTATCAGTCTGTCGTGTACTCTCAGAAAACTAGCCGAGAACATAATTCTTTCCCGTTTTGATGACTTTGTTTCGCAAAATAACTTTCTTCCTGACTTCCAGCACGGTTTTCGCAAACGTCATGGAATATCTCATCAACTTTTTCGTGCCCCTGAGTACATTGCCGAAAACCTTAACAAGGGCAGGCACACATCCATGCTTCCTCTGCATTGTGAGAAAGCCTTTGATAGAGACTGGCATGACGGTCTAATTTATAAACTCATGAAGTTGAACTTTCCTTACTAACTCAGCGCCTCAATCAAATCCTTCCTCTCGAACAGGAGCTTCAGAGTTTGAGTTGGAAAATCCTTATCGGATCCCAAACCTATAACTTCCAGTGTTCCCCAGTGCTCCAAACTCTTTCCTCCCCTTCTCAACATGTTATCTTACGACATTCCTGTTGATGAGAAAATTCTCACGGCCCAATACGCTGATGATGTTAGTTTCCTTGATACGCACGCCGCCGGCGAAATCCTCCTAAACTTTTTGTTGACTCTTTTCCCACCAATTGGAGTCTCGCGGCAAAATATCTCGGTGTTATTTTTGACAAACGATTCACTTGGTCCAAACAAATCCAAGCCATCCGTAATAAGGCGAACGTAGCCGTTACCTCACTTAAACCTTCTTCAATAATCCTACAGTTTCTCGAGCCACCAAAACTCGTGCCTTCAACGCCATAATTAGGAGCACCTGCACCTACGCCATTCCTGTCTAGGGTTCCGCAACTCCAAATAGTCTCTCCAAACTTGAAGGCACCTATATGCGCCTTCTGGGTTCCGCTTCGAATATTCCTTGGTTCATTCACAACAAGCGAATTCTTGCGGAATTCAACCATCCATGTATTACCAATGCCGCTCACACATACGCTGCAAAACTTCGTATTTCAGTGGCTAATCACCTAAACCCATGCATCAACTCACTTGCAAGCTATGCAAGTAAAACGTCCGACCGCTTTAGAAGGCCATGTCTCCTCGTCTCACAACAATGATTGAGCCAGCTGTCTCTCTTATTTTTCCATGTTTCGTTTCATGCGCGGGTGTCCTCGTAGTATAACTGTCTTGGAACACCAATTTCGGAGTCCTTATTTTCTTTCTTGGTTCATAACCATATTAGGTTAGTAACCAGTCGAGGAGGGGTTCAAGTCGGGAGGCGCACCTAGCGAATCCGACACTACCCTCATTTCCGAGGGTGTCTTTCGTAGATTTTCCCTCCTCGACCCCTCTGAAAAAAATGCATTAAGAGAGTCTTCATCGATCACTGAATGCTACAAGTAGCTGATGCCAGGATCCTTAAGGAGCTTTATTATTATCGACTACCTTGACTCATCTCGCCGGTGTCGACTGCCAGCCTTGCAATAAAGAACCGTCTTGTTGCCTCTAGTACCCATTGGATTCCTTGCTGGATATCCAGAATAATGAACCCGACTCTTGTCATCAAACATGTTTTTATTGCTTCCGTATTACTGCACATTCTAATCCATTCTTTTTCAGTGAGTTTAAAGCAAGGGTGCCGAGAACGTCGCCGCGGACTGTATCCAACCTTAGGAGACTCCCCAGAATCCAACACCGCAGAAGAGCCAAATAACCCCAAGATATCTGAGAAACCTAGCATCGAAGAGGAGTCGACTGAGCCATGCCCAGAATTTGCACTGCGAACGTCGTATACTAACTCCGGCGCCACTGAAGGAACGCCAGGTTCCCTTAAACCGTAGTGACAATGTTAACGAATCTCAGCAGTGCGGTAATTTGATTTACCACCCAGTTCCTCCTAGTGCGCGTGTTTCTGGACCACGAGTTGTTACGTATTGTTACCACGTACACTACGTCTTTACCGAGTGCCAGGATCTTGCGTGTCGAGTTTTATGTAACGGATGCAGTTTCCACGCGTGAGTGTTGAGTGGCAGACAATGAGCAACGAACCTCCGCGCAAAAAAAGGAAAACTCGCCTGGCACCGCGAAAAAGGGCAGCTGAGAAAAGACGCAAAGCCGCTGAGGCACAAGACGCTTCTTCGTCGGATTCCCCGCCAGGATTCGAGAATCGTGATCTCAAACCGTTCAGATTTAGTGCACACGAATGTGCTCGCACTCCCCCCGCAGCTACCGGACAAGGGTTCCCCCTCCGTCTCCGCTACTTCTCCCAAGAAACTTGAACAAAGGAAGAAACTGACACCCAGACCAACTGCCCATAGCTCCTCGTCTCAAAAAAGTGCCTCTAGTGACAATCGCGTACTACTCTGGATTGATATATTCAACCCCACTGACATTCAACCCGAGATGTTGTCCCCGTGACCCCCGGTGAGAACTTGGTTTCCCCTCCGCGCACCCGATACGTGTCAACCGCCAGTGCTTGTGCCAGTGCCAGTGCGTGTGCCCGACCCAATGCCAGTCCTGAGCCAGTTCCGGCGTACGACCCGTCATTTCCTGGATACAAAGGTTCATTCTTACCCATCCGAGTGAACTGCTCTGAATTGGAGGACGTTTTGGTCTTACGAGCCTCTCTGATTCGGATAACTCCTGAAAAGGGCACGCAAAACAATACCAACGCTCCTCTACTTCCAGAATTACTATCTGACGTCGCTGCGTCTCGAGGAACGAGACTCCGCCATTGCCCTGTATTGGCGAACAAAGAAGAAGAGCGGCACGTGGTATCAATTGCGCCACTCCGCACAGCTTACGATTCTGCCCAATTAAAATATAATAAACCGACCGTTCGTTGGATTGTGATCCTACCTGTGACTTCGTCTGAATCTGAAAGAAAACTCTGGAACAAAGAAACGTTCATTTTGAGCCCCAAATCGTTTGGGACCTAATTACAGAGAACTTTAAATCAAACCATCGTCCCTTCTCATGGCAACCAATTTTTTAAATGACGAATGATTTTTGTGTTCATGATAAAACATGAACCCCTCACATTAAAATTTGTAATCCTTTTCTCTCAACCTGATTGATTCTATTCTACACGGACGAGTTTAAAGTGGCTCCTATAGAGTATTTCCATGTTCATAATGTTGAATCGTGTTGAGATGAATAATTGAACATGAATGGTACTTTTTTTGCAATTAGTGTATAATTTAGAGTATAGAATTTCATCGAACTCCCTCATGAATTCTCAAGCTTTAAAGGGGGGAGTAGGGTCAAAAACTAGATTTTTTTGCCGCATTTACTTATTACAAAACATTTCAAGAATATTGTGTTGAAATTTCATAGTCTTCGGAGGAAAACTCTCAAAGTGATACACCTTTTGGAAACACGAAGACAGCATTCATATCACCAGGGCTGATAAAGAAGCAAAACAAGAAAGCAAACAAGCCAGGATTCAACGTAGACTTAAAAGAAAAGAAGCTGAAGACAACGAAATTGCTACGAGAGATGTCCTTTGGTGAAGCTTGAATCGATGATTCAGTGTAATTTTAAGAAATTAATTTTTTTTTCGCTGTTTGCAGTCCAAAACTCCAAACGCCTTTCTTGCAAAATCAGGGTTCCAAAGTCGGTGTTCGCTCTCCTGAAACACACACTTTCTACCTACAAACTGCCAGGGTCCAACGGTATTTTTTTCTAATTTTTCGACGATAAGGGTTTTTCCACTTATGAAATCGCGGAATTTTTCGTCAAAAATTACAATTTTGGTTTTAAACGACCAGAAAAAATTAAAAAATTAGAGAATTTATAATTGGACGAGAAATGTTCACTCATTTGTCTCGGATATCTCTACGTTGAGATATGATAAACACCGCAAATAAGAGACGTCATCGTAAATCTACTGCGACCAGCTTATTTCTTCATATTTTTTTGCCAAAATTGAAAAAAATATTCTGGAAATGATATTTCATAATATGCCTAATACTAGTCTCAATTTACTTTTGTAATATTCCCAAACAAAAATTCAAGAAAAAATATTTTTTAGACCCGAATCCCTCCTCAAGCATGAAACGAGTCTTCATGTTGGAAAATAGAGACTCTCAGGCTTTCACATATTATAATACTCTCCAGGTGAAAATCGAAAATGGATAATTCTGACCCCACCTAACATCAGCGCTCATAACTTCTAGATAGAAATTTCATTCTGGACACTTTTATTGTGAACGAATACACATGACATATGTAAGACTTTCATGGGTGACTGCCTAGAAATTCGAGCACTTTTGAGAATAAGGTTATCGAAATATGTAAATGAACTAGCACGCTTCAAAATGCTTTTCAGAAATTCATTTTCATAATTTCTGGGTCAGCAACATCCACATACGTTTTAAGTTACGTCCTGTTGGCTATTTTTGTTGGTGAATTCCGTATATTCAGCAAACTGTGTGTCGGCGTTAGTCCGTCAACCTACTGCCAAAAAGTGTGATGATAGTATAACGTATGCCCATGAGGTATTAGGCATTGGGGCACATGGTGGCCGATCGTTTTTGCATGGTTTGCTTTATTAGAATATTTCTAGGTGTGCTCAACATACGTTATACTATCGTATTATAAAGGATATTGATTTCTGCGACAAAAAATTGATTTTATCCGCTTAAGTTCCTCTCGAAATGAACGATTTTTCAATTCAAAAGTTTTTTTCGTATCTGGTATAGTTTCTCCTAGAACTTAACTTCTTCATTTGATATTTTATTTTCTACGAATGAAGCGGAAAATATGCGTCGCGTGTGGAAACAATTGGGAGTAAATTCGTAGACATTCCCAAGGGGAAACAATCTTTGTTTCCATAAATGTTTTCCTGTCTCGTACAATTTGACTACAACAGAAACTTTTTTGATTTTATATCATTTTCGCCAATAGAACAAAAACTTCACGTCTCATCAGAAAAGTTAAAAAAGTGTTTCTCTTTGAGAGCCCTACAAGATAATCTTAACAATGTTTTGAATTTTTTCAAAAAATCGAAAATTTAAATCTTCAAATATGTTAATTATATTCTTCGACGAGATATATAGTTTTCAATGCAATCAGAAAAAATAACTATAAGAATGAAATTCATGAAAAAAATTACGACGGTGTAGACGTGAGCTCAATAGAGAAAAGTTGTAAAGCCAAAGAAGGTTTATAGATTCATTTTCATTTTTCCAATTAAACGCGTAGTTTCTGTTTCAATCGTAAAAAATAAAATAAAAAATTGAAACAATAAATTTCTGGGGAAAGTACACAACATATAAAAAAAATGATGCAATAAAACTTCTCTACCGCTTCAGAAAAATTTTGATGTGAGTGCACAGCACGGGACACGCGATGAGAGTGCATCCGGTTAAACCGGAAAAGCTTCAACGCAAGAGAATACACAATCATCAAATCAAATTAGTTGACATTCTGCTTTCGAGTTCCAAAAGCTTCATATACAAATTTAGGGAAGTAAAAAGACCGAGTGCGAAGCGCGAGGTTAGTTTATCATCGAGGGCGAAGCACGAGATCAGAAAGACCCGCACTCTGGGCGTGCTCAATCTTGCGAAGGAAGCGAGCCGTGCCATGAGAATGTGCCCGCGCGGCAGGCACATTTTTACTTCTAGTAATAGCTTGTACACAACAGCAGTGAATAAACTTCCACGTCACATGAAATCATCAACTTGTTCTATCTTCTCTCCATTTAGGTAAATATTGCATTTCGTTTTCGCATCCTAACTTCAAACACAATAATTTTCGTTTCATTTACGTTAATCTGAAGACCCATGCCCTTCATGCTGGCATTCAGTCTGCTCAAGATGCTCTGAAAATCATCGCCTTATTCTGCCGTAACGATCTCGTCATCTGCGAACCCAAGACCACGTACTATCACTGTCCCGAAATGAACACCTCCTTCGTCAGGGAGAGCCATTCTCAGACATTTGTCTATGTAAATATTAAATATCCAATAGGACATTACGTATCCTTCCCCAACGCCCTGCCAAGTATCAAACCAATCGCTCAGTTGTAAGGCTACTCTCACACTCGCTTTGCAACCATTACATGTATCTCTTGTATTTCCTTTTGAAATTAACTAAACTAAACTTCTAAACTAAACTTTCCAAAGTTTAATTCAATCAATCTCCGTGGACCGATGGCATAAATCCACATTCAACTTTCAAAATCCTTCCCTTTGTTATTCCCATGACTTAATTCATAAGTATTTTGGTAAATATTTTCTCCACAGTATTTATGAGGGTAATCGCTCTATAATTATTACAGTTGCACAACAAATTCACAACAATTTACACAGCCGCACAACCAAATATGCGATACCGCATTTAGGCATTCAGAGGTACCACCATCCGCAGATTTTTACATATGGTTATAACAATTATCATTCACTCACGTAAAAAAGATAAATTCTTGATTTTTCTTGAAAAATTGTCTTCTACAATCACATAAATTATTTTTAGAGTAATCACAATTAGTGTCACTTCAGTAGTAATTTACGCCAAAATAATTTATTACTCTTGAAGAAATGGCTGATTGAAAGACATGCTTATTAGAATTTATATTTTTTAATTTAATTTAAATTTTAGATTAATTTGATTTAATTTAATTTCTATATTTTTTATGATTAATAAATCTTGGAGGAAGCAGTTTGTTGGTCATTAGGGTTGATCCATAAGTTTTGGACCCGCCACCTTTGGTTGCGGGTTCGATTCCAACCTTGCATTCCAGGATAGCGTTGGCCGGCGACGAAGAGTCGCAAGTCCGGTACCTCTAGGGTTTTCTATGTTATCTGAGTAGATGTTGCTCTTGGTGGTTCAGCGCACCTTGAGCTGTAGGTTCTCCTCACGCTTGAGTTGGTGAATAAGTGTATAAAGGAATAGTATTGAGGTTACGTAGAGACTCTGAATCGCATGAAAGATAGAGAGTATAAACGAAAATGCTAATTAAGATATAAGAATAAAAATGGCTTTAGAGACAATTGCGAATAAGTTTTGGGTAAAAACACTCATTTGACTATGGAAAAATAATTTATGGAGTATTTGTTCATAGAAATGTTTATCAAAACAGTTATTGTCAACTCGTTTCAAATTTCTTATACAAGTCATGGTCCGAATTGCGATCTAATGAATCCGGCTGATAGTAAGCATCTAACTGTATTTCATTTTGAGATGGAATTCATAAAGCTGAGATCGCAAAATCTTCACTTCATTTGTTTATATATTGTTGCTCTGTGGAGGACATTTGAAGAAAGTGCATCATGATTCTCTCGAATTCTGTTTTAAGTTCATATTTTATGATATTGTGTCTTTTTTAGTAGAATTTAAACAATCGTTCAACCAATCTTTTATTTATATATATGAGTGTGTGTGTATGTATATATCTCAAGATGACAAAGGAGTGTACATTCTTACAGGAAAGAAGAATGAAGAGTAGCAGACTATATTATTATAGAGAATGAGGTAATCGAGGACAGATTGATCCCAGAAAAACATTTTACATAATATTTGCAACATAAGTGATCAATATGAATATTAATTTTGAAATAAACTTACGAAACGAGTTGAGTAGGCCCACATATGTCAGCAGTATGGTAGAAACAATTTTCATTTTCTCTAAATTACCACGTTTACAAAGAAATAGAAGAATGAATTTATTCCTATAGAAGCGCGTGTGTGAAGTGACTAAAGGAATGACTAATATATATTTACATATACTGACTCTTATCACTTCCTTTTATTATTTCAGATAAAAAAATTTAGAGGAGGGAGATTGTTGATCTTATTCTGAAAAACGTATCACATCTCCGAAACGTATTAACTACGGAATCTTCAGAATTACGTAAAAGTACAAGACGTGTCATAGATTCCAGGGTGAAGGCAGTTAAAACGAAATTTGATATCATATCGCTTATCTTTGTAGTGATTGACTGAGATATGCAAATGCAAACAAAGATGGAAAAATAAATATGCTATGAATTAATTCTGAGTTCTCTTCGGATAGATGATATAACTTCAAGTTTATTACTTGAAAAAATATTGTACAAACTCCAAAAGTCCTGAAAAAATGAATCATTTTGCTCGTTCCATGGAAACACTATGTTCAATGACTAACTCGCTGCATTATTATTCTACCAGTAGTTGATATTATTAAATTATTCCTCCTCTCCGAGGGTCTTGTTTCAGAGTAGTCCTAACTTGATGCCCTAATATTTATTCTCTCTGCCCTGAAAATTCTATTCTGCATTCCTCTCACGTTTTTCTGGGGTTTTGAACCCAGTGTTTTATCATGAGCTACGAACTTAGTCAAGAGCTTGATGATTTGAAGATTAAAAAACTTCACTGCGATCTTTGGAATTTCTAGCGCTTAACTTACAGTAGGAACAAAATTAGGTGTAAAATATTTTTTTTCAGTGTGTCCTTCACCGCTGTTATCTTTACGATGTGGCTTTCTGCGTTGAAGGTGACATTAATTGCCTCTAGTTGAAAATTTGAAGCTAAAATCTGTTTTTTCACAGTTCTTCAGTCGCTCACCCACTGATAGTTCAGAAAGATTTTCATATGGCGACAGTTGTCCAATAAACCTGCCTTCTGAGCCGCTGCTAGTACCCTGCTCACGCCTCACAGTGGTTAAAGATCCCAAATTCGTGGCCAAAACTCAAAAAGTTAATATTTCTGACTTCTCGAGTGCTTATATTGCATTTTTCGAGTAACTCATTTCAAAAATGATATTAAAAATTCGAAACTGAAAATGGCGGATCCAAAATGGCGGATATTTGTCCAAAACTTTCTATTGTTCCTTCGACAAATATTCCTTTCCATTATTGCAATACAAATTAGCGCATTTCAAGTTAAAATAAGATTCACTCTTTGCAATGAAATCTCTAAAAACTGAAAAGACATCTGATTTATACGTAATCAGATATAAAACACAATAATAAGTGAAATCATCAACAAATAAAACAAAATAATTTTTATTATCATTAGTTGTTGGAGTGATTGGACCACAGACATCAGAATGAACAATAAATAGTGGTCTTTTCACATAGCTTTTATCTTCACTTTTTTCAAAAGGTAATCGGGCCTGCTTACCATTAATGCATGCTTCACATGAATCATTTTTAGGTGTAACTTTATGAATTCTATCAATTCCATTGAATATTTGATCATTTTTCAATTCTAAGAATTTACCCTTTCCATTGTGGCCCAAACGCTGATGCCACAAATTATAACTGTCTCTTTCTGTGCTGAGTATTTTAACATTATGGTTCAAAATGTTTGTTATAACTTTAAAATCAACAACTGTTAGATTATTTAGAGACTTACCAATAATTATGGTCTTACCACCTTTTTTTATTTCAACACCCTTCTGATTGAAGGTGATTGTCATCCCTTCCTGTTGCATTTTACGAACAGAGAGCAAATGATGGGGAACCTCCGGACTGTAAAGGACATCTTTGAGGACGCCCTTGACGCCCTTGTTGCTAATAACTTGGATGATCAGATGCTCCAGAATGAAGAATAAATGTTTCCTTGTCTCCATTTTCAGATTGGTAATCTGCAGTCATGAACTCAAATCCGGAAGTATCGGCAATATTCGATGTCGATTGTTCTTGAGTCATTTGAACAGCTTGAACTGTTCGTTGTCTCTCATATTGCAGTCCCTTTTTATATTAATAGCAGTCCTTCTTGAAGTGTCCTTTCCTGACACAATGGTGACAGGTCAAGTTTGAAGGTTTCTTTTTAAATTTGTTCTTAGATAATCGTCCTCTATAATTCCCTTTTTGCTGATTCTTTTGCCAGTTTGGGGATTGGGAATTTGTATTTTCAGTATGTAGCACTTTTGCACTAGTGTCTTTGCTTTCACTCAAAATCTTTACTTCATGATCCAAAAGTCTTGTTTTGACAAAAGCAAGGGTTAGATTATCTTCTGATAAAGTTTCTATTGCAGTTATTACCCCATCATATGATGATGGAAGTGTCAAGAGCAAACGTGAAACTTTATCCGTTTCTTCTTATTTTGCTCCTGCACTAAGAAGCTCAGTGATCAAGTCATCGAAAGTCTAAAAGTCCTTTATTGGAGGTGTTTCACATTGTAATTTCAGTCCAAGCAATTTCTTTCGGAGAGCCAATTGAGTGGCGAGACTTTTTCGCTCATAGATCACATCCAAACTTTGGAAAACTTCTTTTGCAGTGCTATCTGCCTTCACAAAGCCAAGGAAAGAGTCACTAAACAAAGCACGTAATCTAAATTTCCATACACTATACCTATCACCGTCAAAATGCTTAATGTTTCTTTTTAATTTTAAATTCTCCATTTTGAAGTTTATCAATTTTAACACTTTCGACAGAATTCCACAGGGACACACTTCATTCGTAAGTCACAGGTAATATAATATAACACATTAAAGAACTAAATACATATGCAATTTTTATGCCATGTGGCTGATTCACAGTTCACAGGTAATGTACAGGTACCTTCACGTATTCTGGGCCCATACCCTATTGGAAATTAGGATATGGAAATAAAACAAGTGTTATAGTCTGAAATGAAATTGTGCTTTTATTCAAAGAGCACTTCGGAAGGCACATCTTTCTTGTTTCGAAACCTAATCGAGACTAACCTTGAGATTACTCATTTTCACAGGCACCCTTCGTGATAAAGAACAGGGCCGGTCCAGTCCTTCTCGACTTCATATATACAATAACGACATTCGGCCACACACGTACCATTCTTAGAATATAACCATTAATTTTTGTATATATAATAACTCAACGAGTTAAACCAACAGTAAACGATATTTTCACGAACTTTTGCATGATTTTTTTAAAATCACACTTTCAAATTATTATCTTTCAATATTCAATAGTTGCAGATCAACATTTCATAAAAAACCACAATTTCAAATTGGGAGAATAGATTCTCGAGAAAAAACGGTTCACAATTGAATAACTTTAGATTAGAAATCCCGAATGGAGAGGTTTTCAAATGTATCAGAATTTTTAGCTCAAAGTTTAAAATAAGACAATAATTACGCATTCAAAATCTTTCAACTTGAAATTGAATAAGTTTTAATCAGTATCTGTCAAATATAAACTTTTCTGAATTAATTCCTGAATCATAACATTTCGAAAAAACTTCATTCAAAAACGTTCAAGATTGTATATCCTCACACAAGGGAAGAGAATAAATTACATTACATAAATTACAATTGAAAATTTTAAATATGATTTGAATAAAAAATTACATAATTTGAATTCCTAGATATCATCCTGAAATTATACTCTCTTTAAAAATGTTCAATTCTGCAATCAGCGATTGATATACTTCGAAATCATTCATTTTTCAACTCTTTCGTATTGAAAATATTCAATTTGAAACCCCCCCATATTCAAATTATTCAACTGGAAGAAATCGTAGCATGGTATTTTCGAATATTTAACCTGAAACTATTTAATTCGAAACATTACATAGTAATAAGCATAGTGTTATTGTTTTATAGAAAAAGCCAACTTCATATTTGTAGGAGATATTTGATTGTTGAATTTTACAAGAAAAGCATAAAATTTAACTGCCCTGAAAGCGAGGTTACGAGAATTTTCCCGTCTGTATGTGATTTTGAAGTATCAGAATAAAATTCAAATATTTTAGTGAAACTGCCACAGTAATCACTGATATTTTTATTTCCACTGATTAACCTTCATGCGCTCGCGCCAACTGGAGTCACACTCGCGCTCACGCGGGCTGTCGGTTGACCGCCCATGCTTTTTATAATTATCATGCTGTTTTCTTTACTTTTTGTGAATGGTTCATCACCATTGAAGCAGAGGGACTCTAAGACACAACTTGGCAAAAATTTTTTCGATCGAAATGTAACAAAATATAACCGCCAATGTGACGAAAAAAATTTCCCTTGTTGATTGCGCAACTGTCACTGCACCGCTTGATCCTACGTCCACAAGTTTGAAACTGTATTGTGTGCCATGAGGGGGGTTAGTTTCATCTAACTTGTGCCAGAATCAGTTGTCCAAAGTGTAACTGGAGAATGCATGTGCCTTCCACCTTACCCAAAGCTCACTGGAGAGCGCGTCTTTCGAAATTTCAAAAAGGCTGTCACTCGACCGCCCGCGTGAGCGCTTGAAGGTTAATGCGGTAATTTTCAACCACTTTTTATTATAGTGTATGCCATCAAATACATTTTTTCATCAATTTTCTTATTACATAAAACTTTATGAACACTTTGAACAATTCATCGGACAATAAATATTAAATATTTATCAGGTATAATAAATTATTTCAAACTTCGATCATTTTCGCGACTTATCAAAATTAATAAGCATTCTAATTAGTCTCCATTTTTAAAGATATAGTAAATATGATTTTATTTGAGAATACTTTATGAAAATAACGAACAATAATATTTTATGACCTAGCATTCAAATTGCTTCAACGGTTTTTTATAACTGTGATCCTTTTTTCGATTGATGCAGCTTCATTCATGGCATCATATAATATCTGTTTTTGTTGAATTTTTAACCCTTCGAACCTTTGAACTTATTCTTCTCTTCTGTGATTTTCTTTACATGATCTTCATCTTGCTTTTTATTTTCTGCCATCGCTTTTTTGAAAGCTGAAGATGACATTCTCATTCATTGTAATAAATTTTTATCATTAATAAACTCGTGTAACGGTTTCGCCATTACACGAATGGCATCACATATGACACGCTGAGCAACCAGACAATTTTCTTTTATGATTTCCAACCAAGCAATTTCTATCCACTAAAAAACTCCGTTCTAATGCTGCATTCCCATTAGATAAAATCATAACTTTTTTTATCAAGTCAAAGGAATTCATATAATTTCGCATGTCATCTAGCTTCGAGAGCTTGCACCAAAATACGTCAAGTCTCAATTTTTATGTTTTATGTTTACAAGTGCATGTGAAAAAGTAAAAATCTGTTACTGGTACGTGTACATTGAAGTTGGAAAATTCCAGGTTTTTTATACAGTTTCCCTGATAAGTCCCGGCTTTCCCAGCCCAAATTTCATTCCCTGAGAATCCCAGGTTTTCCCGGTTTCCCAGGTGCGGTAGACACCCTGAATGAGGAATCGAGGAAATAATTATGATTCCTCAACAAAAATTTCTCACGAACCTCTCCTCAGGTTCGAAAAAAAATCACAATTCTTCTGACAAACCTTCTCACTATCCTTACAATTTTCTACGTAAGATAGGTGAAATCATCGACATCCTTTCGACTCTTCTCCGTAGGATCCTAGCAATAATCAGAACCCTCTCGAGGAAACCTTATCTTAGGATCATTTTTGTCAGAGGAATAATCAAAATTCTCATGAACATTCATCACAATTCTTCCTGCAGGACAGGACAAGTTATCAGTAATCTTTTCATTGGAACTCCCAATCAGAAGCTACGAAATAATTAAATACTAACTAATGAATAATTACTATTTTACAATATGAGAAACATTTTTATGTTAAACAATTGAATGCCGGCGGATTTCCAGAGGACCTCCTTCTAAAACACGTTCAGATGGAAACCTCGAATAACGCCGGATTCCGAGACGTAATCGTAAAATTAAGAGTGGCTGAACAACGACCCCCATGGATAAGACTTCTGGAAAACCGTCCCAACCAAAGAGAGTATCAAGCTTTCATAGAAATCGGATTCGGAGGTCCTCGTTTCAAATCGTCTACAATGTTGTTCAATGATGTTTATCAACCGCTTCATGTTCCTGCTGACCATCCTCCAAAGAAAGTTTACATACATTTAGAAGAAGGCAAGAAATATGAATCTTGTACAACATTTGAACCATTTAATGTCGATGTTGAGCATAGTCCAGTTGACTACTATGACCGAGTCTTTATAGCCATATAAGGAAACACAAAAGTCCTTTATGCAAACATTCAAGAGCATAGAGGAAAAACAAATGGTTATTAAAGTTATCCGTTTTATGCTAATAAGTCATTTGCATACATGGTTTTAATCAAATAAAGTTTCATTTCTAAGATCCATTGTTTTTTTATTCCTGTACCTTTATCACCTAATCAACCGTTCTGCCACGTTTCATCAAGCAATACATATCTAGATTCTTACACCACACATACCTTCATTTCATCTCATTCTTTTCTCCACTCTCCCGCTAGTTATCCCTCAAAAGTACAGTTAAATTACCTTTTGAGATCAGGATTACCCGGAAAAACTGAAATTTCAAGGATCGTTAGAGGACCACAAGAGTTAATGTTTCCTTAGTTTAAGACATAACCCCCTTGCGGTTGTTCCGTCGTCTTGATTTTGGGGGGATGAGTTAGTTTTCCGCGTTTTTTTAGATCGTAAAAATATCTGCGAAACAATCCGTACAATAATATGAGTTCCCTCATAAACAAAAAAATGATTATTGTTCACAATAAAAAACTTAGGGATCAGAATGTTTTGAACCCGAGTTTCTCAGGAATAGTTCACGGTCGCGAGGAAATTTTCGAACAAAAGTTGTAGAGCATTATTTTTTACACAATTTTCGGTGCAACCAATTTTTCCTATCATTCATATTCCTTCCTCTGGAATCGAGAGAATCGATGCAAAATTCACAATAACGCGTATAAAATCTAGTACAAAAAACAAGGAATTTTTAACGAAACGCGGTGGCCTTACGATCATTTTAAGACCAAAGAGAAAGAAACTGTTGGAGGGATACTTGAATAAACTCAATTTTTTATTTTTATTTTCATGTTATTGTGTATATTTTTGAGAAATCAACTCCTGGAAAAATCCACAAAAAGAAATTTTATTAACAGTTTTTGTGGGATAGCACATTTTCTGTACAGTGTGCACTGTAGATAAAAAAGTCTTTGTAAAAGTTGGAGACGACCTTATTTCAAGAAAATTTCTGTAATTTATTCTCATCCGTTTTGCGAGTTTGAGGGCCTCCTTTCCCTTCACGATGCGTTACATAAGTGCTTTGAGCTACTTATTCTCACTTAATTAAAACGCCCAAAAATTTCTTTTCCGGCTACCTGCTATTGATGTTATCCTATGCACGCATGTTCGAGCTTCCAGGGTTTTTCTTCCTCTAACCATATTTCTCTTTCATAGTTTTTCTAAACGTTTACTTTCTATATCCATCTAAATTTTTCTAACTGCACCAACCCTTGGCTTTTTCTTCCCTCAGTTCTTTCAGTCTTTGCATCCATTCTACTCCCTGACTACTTTCATCCAGTATTCCTCTCACACAATCACTCACACTTCTGCTTTCTTCTTCCTCTCTAGTACAAACTGTTTTACTATGATTCCATAATTTTCCTCCATCGTTTATATGTCTAATTCTATTTCCTGCAATTCTGCACTTCCTCAATAAAAACCACATTCTTTTCTCATTCGCTGTCTCTCTCCTTCCCATTTCGAGTCTTCTATATTGCCTCTCTTCTCTCTCGACCTAATCTCCTTATGCTTGCTTGCACGATTTTGCTCCCCTCTTTCCTCTTTAGCTTCTCTTCAAACTTCCATGCTTTCTTCAAACTTCCATGCTCTCTTTTGCTTCTTCCATCCACATATTTCTACTCCATAGAACACGACTACCCATACTGGCACATCGGTCCTTCTCTTCCCTATGTCCTATGCTTGTCCCATCATAGAACTCGCATATTCCATCCTTTTGTTTACTTGCAGCTCTTTGCCTCCCCCTGTATCAAACCAGAATCCTAAGTAACAGAATTCCTACACTAGTTCAATAATTTCTCTGTTAATATTCCACTTGTGCTATATTTTCTCCCTCCCATACCTAAAGCACATCATCTCGCTTTTCCTCCAAGTCTGCCAGCATTATATACTAAACAACAGCGGACTCGACGGGCACCTTTGCCTGGGTCCTCTTCCTGTCCAGTATTCCTCTCCTTTCTCATTGCCTATCCTCACTCTGAATCTTGTTTCCAAAAATATTTCTTTCATCCTTTCAATCAGCCCCTCATCTATGCCTCTTCTTTTCATCACTTGCCACAGCACCCTCCCGCTCACTGAGTCGAATGCTGCTTTGAAGTCCACGAACAAGCCCACCAGTTTTCCTTTTGTCTTCCCCATTTTCCTATTCACTAGATAGTTAAGGACGTTAATATCATCAGTTATTTCCATTCCTTCCCTCAAAACCGTCTGGTTGTGTGGGATACTTCCTTTTTCTTCTACCTGACATACTAGCCTATTCCTGAGTACTTCAGCATAGATCTTATTCCCCATTGACATCCGAATAATATCTCTATAATCCTCCACCTTTCTACCCTCTCCCTTTTTTATTAGTGGAATCACTAATCCTGTCCTCCATTCTTCAGACCATCCTTCCTCTCTCATTTTCATATCATCAATCACCCCTTTCCTCTTTCCCTTTTTATCGCCTCTCATTCTTTTCCTTCCTTCACCGCTTTCCCCACTTCTTCCTTATATCTTCCCTTTTCCTTCTGTTTTTTTTTCGTTTACTGTTCCCTCATATTCTCGCTTCCTCCTGTTGTGCTCCTTTTTGTTAATTATTCCTCTTCTCCATTCTCTTACACTCTCCATTATTTTCTCTTCACCTTCCTTGCATTCCTCCTCCCATCATTCTATTCTTTCTATGTCCCCTCCTTTTTCTGTGTTACAGCCTATTTTACCTCATCTATTACCCCTTTGATTCTTTCTATTATTTTGTCTAGCCCTTCTTCTTCACCTTCCAGATTCTCATTCTTCATTTTTTTCTCCGGAATCTTTCGAAAAATTGTGTTAAAAGCTTGTCCGTTACCAATGATTAATAAAATAGAGGATGAGAATATAGCATGGCAGGATTATCTGACGGATCAATAACAAGAAGAAAGTAAATATTGAAGATCTCTAGGAGACAAACAAATACACTGCAGATAACTTGAAGTCATTGTTTTAAATTCAAAGTTGATGGCATTCTTTTTTATTTAACTCTCCCACTTGCTGTCAACTTTCTTCATCAATAAAGTTCTGTCAAACTATAATTCATACGGATTTATCCTCGTTCCTTGTCTATTTACGACCCGATTTATCAAGTACGCTGCGGTTGAAACTGCTCCAGCACACAGTTCCTTTGGAAGATCATTAGCGAATAATATCGACCAAGCAAGTTCCGCCAAGTTCTATTTTCCCATTAAGCTAATCAATGCATTTGAGGATTTGCCGGAACTCTTTTTTCATGACGTATCTCTTTTACACACAAAAAGTCTTCAAATTCCTTGTTAACGTACTCTGTCCTATTATCAGATCTCAAACACCTCATTTTCGGCTTAGTTTTATTTTCAACTAAAGCACAGAATTGATTGAATTTAATTGAACAATGATCTTTATTTTTCAAGAAAAAAGACTTTTCTATATGCTTAATTTTCGTCCTTGAATTCCACGTAGTACACACATCCACTGATTGATTGAGTCCGCACGGATCCAGAGATCAAAATGTATGAACTCGCCAGGTTCACACTTCCTTCTTTGAATTGATCCGACAGGTATTTTTGTTGATCGTCCAAGTGTGCATCCTCAACAGAAGAAATTGTCCTCTCTTGTTTTCTTGAAACCTGTAACTGCATCTTTAGAAGTCATGGTTTTTATAACACTCACACTTACATGGACGAATCTCTCGTGCCAAATTCGTATTCTTGTATCCAAGGATAGAGATGCTTTATCCTTATATTCCGATTGGATATTCTGCAAACACATCCTCATAACCAAATGTTCCCTCCGAAGTGACTGAGTCCATACGATTCTGTTTCGTTTCCCAATTAAAACTATTCCCTTAGTGCTGTTAGTTTTCAAACCTTTTGCTTTTGAATCTCTAAATATTTCCGACCCCCTGTCACATGCTTTAGACATTGAAAACAAATTTGCACTTCCTAAATTCGGTACGTAGAGTATATCATTCAGTTTGTTTTCATCCAGTTTTGTCCGTTGTAAGTTTCCACATTATTTTTTCCTTTCCCAACACCAATTAAAATCTTGTCATCAGCAATACAGATTTTTATTTGTAGATTTAAGGGTTCATACGTGTCGAACCATTCACGATAATTTGTCATAAGATGAGAAGCCCTACTATCTGCATACTGTTTTTCACCTTCTTTGTATGATTAAATTCTTGATGACATTGATAACAAGTGATAGTCTTCCTTTAATTCCTCTTCCACATATCTCCTCTTCTTGAAATAAAGGCTTCGAATTAACCAATAATATGCTTTCAACTAAACTTTCTTCAATCATCAACATTTGCTCCCGTAAGACATCTCGAGTTCATTGATTGTTTGTTGAAGAAGCCAACTTCCGCGAGTGCCTAAAATGCTCAAAATCAGATGGAAGATCTGTTTTTGGCAATGATGGAATTGTCCTGGAAATTTTCACCAAGAGCATTTAATTTTTTAATAATTGCATTAAGACCTTTCTTATATGTTGGCACAGTCACACGTGGATTAAATTTGTATGCGTAGTATTCTAGCTGTGTCAGAACTTCCGTATTTTTAGAGCTTCGTTCAAATAACCCAATTAACTTTCGCATCATCCTACTTCCATTTTGATATCGCAACTTCATCTGCTTTAGGTTTCACTTCTGTGAAATCACACTTCGATCATTGAAAGTTTTCTTCGGTCAAGGTTGATAAAACAAACCGTAACCACGCTCTGCTACCATGTTGCAATTATATTTATTAGGAAAAATATGGTAAGTTAACATTGTTTAATAAAACGGAGGATGAGAATATAACGTGACAGAATCATCTGATGGATCAATCACAAGAAGAAAGTAAATAATAAAGATCTCTAGGAGATAAACAAAAACACTGCGGATAACTTCGAGTCATTGCTTTGAATTCAAAGTTGACGGCATTCTATTTTATTCAATAAAGACTCCTATTTTATTCAATATTTCATTCCTTTTTCCATTATGAGTCATGAGTACGTTTGCTAGAAACAACATACCCCAAGGTAGTAGAATCCTCCTCGCTGGTTTCGATTGGGTGCAAGCCCCAGTGGCCGGTGCCGGTCCCATGGATTTCGGGAGGGGGGGGGGGGCTAAACGTACAAAAATGAAAAGGAAAAAACGAAAAAAATGAAAAAAAAAACGAAAACAATAATCCCACGCCATCGTGGATCGGGAAATGAGGAACCATCCTTGCTCTGCTGGAAGAACTAAAAAAGAACATGGAAGGGATACAAAAAGTCTTCCTGGTGGCCAATAACGCCCTGCCGGAAAATGCACCGATGCCAGTCAAGGACAACATGGCTAAATCACTGGAGTATATATGCAGCATGAGAAGCACCGGTCTAGCTCTAAAAGCAGCAAGGGACAACCTACATAAGGATTTGTCCGCAAAAAGGTTAACCGAAGGAGTTCTTAGGCGAAGGGAGAAACACTGGGAAACGTGGTCCCTCCCCCGCAAGGATCCAAATCCCTAACCCAAAGCCACAGATTGGATAATTTCTGGAAACGAACAAAGGACGTGCGTCGGAAGAGATGAAGGGTATGCGGATCTACAGCTGCTACTATTCACTGAACGACCAACAAAACAAGTTCGAAGCAGAAATCCAGGACCTCGAAGATAGTACAAGATCAGCAGGGAAAGAAGTTCTCATAACCGGTGATTTCAACAGCAAATCACCACAATGGGGAGAAACCAGGCTGGACAAAAGAGGTACTATCGTAGAGTAGTTGGTGGCAAGGAGTGACTTGATGGTTGTGAACACGGGTCAAGAGTTCACATTCACAGGAGGTGACTCCGATCTGTCATCGACCTGACATTGCGAGTGCCAGAGTAGCCAGGAAAATAAAGGACTAGAGCGTTCTCAAAGAGATAACTCTAAGTGACCATCGGTACATAGAGTACTTGATCAACCCAGCCAGAAGCCAAGGAAGGACGACAGTACAAGAGGAAGGAATTCAAACACTCGTCTTGGAATACAAAGAAACTGGACGAAACAAAGCTGGAGCGCTTTCTGGGAGGAACTAGACTCATGGACGAGCTTCATTGGGTTAAGAACGCGAAGAAGCGAAAACCTTAGTCGAAGCTACCAGAAAGGAGGTGATTGCAGCATGTGACACGTGTGCACCGCGACGGAGATCAGAAAAGAAGTACGAGAGTTCCATGTACTGGTGAAATGACCAACTTGAATGCCTTTGTCAAGAACGCCTGAAAGCAAGCAGGAAGTGTACCCGCTCCAAGGGAAACAGGCAAAGCAAGATCACATGGAAGAAGGCTAAGAAAGCTTTGAAGAAGGCGATTAAAGCAAGCTAGCCGCGTTGCTGGAAGAAATTGCCTGCAGAGGTAGAGAAGGACACATGGGGCTTGGCGTTAAAAATAGTTACCAAGAAATTGGTACCTAGACAAAAAACCACAGGTCCGAACAACCTGGATTGGGTCAAGGAAATAATAAGGGCACTTTTTCTACAGGAAGATCCATTGAAAAGAAAGGGATGGAAGGATGTTGTGGTAAGGGTGGAAGACATCTTTACCCTCGAAGAACCTAAGACGGCGGGAGCCAAACTGAAGATGGGCACAGCGCCAGGCCTAGAGAGGATACTGAATGAAATCTTGCGAAAGATAATCCAGGTGTATCCCGGTATGCTGCTGGAAATGTTCGATTCTTTCCTTTAGGAGGGAGCGTTCTTCAGTGAATGGAAGGAGCAGAAACTAGTTCTTCTTAGGAAAGGAGAAAAGCCTCTGAATGAGACATCATCCTACAGGATAATATGTCTCGTGGACTCAATGGGGAAACTTCTGGAAGGACTTATTCTTCAAAGACTGGACAACCACATGACCGGAGAGTACCGCCTGTCTCAGAAGCAGTCCGGTTTTTGAAAAGAACATTCAACTGTGGACGCGGTTCAGGCAGTAGTTAACATGGCAAGGAAGGCAAGGGACAATACCCGGAAACTCTACAAAAAGGGTCTTTGCGCTCTCTTCTCCAAAGACATACACAACTCTTCCAGCTCAGTACGTTGGAAGGACTGTTCTTAAGCCCTGGAGAGTAAAATGATCCCAGCATACCTCATTCGTATGCTTTACAATTACCTGAGCGACAGATGGGTAATCTACCAAGAAGACTCTGGGTCCGTCAAGGAGGGGATGACCTGTGGTGCGCCACAAGGCTCAAGGATAGGTCCCATTATATGTCACATCACTTATGATGACATCCTAGAAATGGAACTGCCCGAAGGCAATGCACTTGTGGGGTTCGCAGACGATACGCTCATCGTCTGCGTAGCGGATAACGTCGATATCCTAGAGCTGAGGCTCAACGAGAGCCTGAGAAGAGTCAAGCGATGGCTAGATGAGAGAGGCCTTTAAATGGCCATCCACAAAATGGAAGCAGTATTGGTCACAGACAGGAGATCCTTCCGAGCCCATGCAATAATACTGGAGGAGATGGAAATAAAGTGGAGTAACCAACTCACCCACCTCGGAGTAGAGTTGGATAGGAAACTTAATTTCTCTCCTCACGTAACAAAAGCGATCAACAAGGCCATCGGAAGCGAAGGAAATATCTCCAGACTAATGTCCAATTTTGGAGGACCAAAACAAGCTAAGAGAAGAGTTCTTGCATCCGTCTTCCAAACGAAGCTCCTTAATGAAGCTCCAGTGTGGGCAGCGGTTGCGTCGAACTATTCTCTCGGAAGAATGTTGGCGCCGGCACAGAGAACGGTGGCATTCAGAATCGTGTCTAGGGAGAAAGCATGGTGGAGTAAGATTACACCTTACGCAAGCACTAACCGGGCATGGATGCTTCAACGCCTACCTCAAACGGTTCAGAACAAGGCAATCGAAATCTTGTGACTTTTGCAACGATCTCGTTGACAACGTGAAACACACGTTATTTACGTGTCAAAGGTGGCAGACTTACCGACACGAGATAAACAACGAAACGCGCATAAAGGTTAAGACCGAAAATATGGTCGCTCTTATGGTAGAGTCTGAACTGAAATGGAGAAGAATAGAGGCATTTATTTTTAAAACTATCCATGAGAAGATCCACCAAAGCCGAAGGTTGGTAGCAACGGGCGAACAAATGTAGCCAAGAACAGGGATGACGGTAGTGTCGCTAACACGACTTTAAAGGGGTCTCTGCTCACGATGGTAAAGCCTTAACGGGCAGTACCGCGAGTAGATCAATAGACCCAGGAAACGGAGGTTTTAGGTTTAGTCGGTATGTCCAGCCCCGTCGTGAAAGAGTCCGGCACAACGTCTCTCTCTCTCTCTCTCTCTCTCTCTCTCTCTCTCTCTCTCTCCCTCTCCCCCTCCCTCTCTCCCCGTCTCCTTTCCTCTCCTCTCCTTCTT